>PVKN010016852.1:0-17649 GCA_004027915.1 Capromys pilorides | reverse complement strand
TGGTCTTTTTGAGACAGGGTCTCGCTGTGCAGTTCAGGCTGGCCTTGAGCTCACTGTTGTAGTCCAGGCTGGTCTCGAACTCACACTGATCCTCCTGCGTGCTGGGACTATAGGCCTGCGCCACCACGCGCCTGGCTCAGCTTTCCTCTCGAGGTGATAAAACTATTCTGAAATTAGACAATGGTGGTGGTCGCACAAGCCTGCAACTATAAAACCACTGAATAGTATCATTTAAAAGGATGAATTTTATGGTACGTGAATTATATCTCAACAAAGCTAAAAGCAAAGGAGAAAACTGAATTTTTCTATATCTTATGTAAGACCTGGATGTCCTCAACTGGAAAATGATTGGTAAACAGTTATAAAATATTCGAAGTCCGTTAACAGGGCCAGTGAGATAGCTCAGTGGTCTAAAGTACCTGCCTAGGCAAACTTAGGTAATATACAGGGACCGCAATTTGATCCCTGGCACCACGTGCCACACCAGCCCTGCCCCCAGGGCAGGGTGAGCCAGACATATACATACACACACACACACACACACACACACACACACACACGTCCAGAAGAGTGTGTGTGGTGTCATTCCTTTTTAAAAATATTGTGTAGGACTGGTGAGATGGCTCAGCAGTCTAAAGCGTGTGCGTTGGGAAGTTTAGGCCACCGCAGGGACTGCAGCTCAATCCAGGCACCACATGCTGTGACGCCCCCCACCCCCCAGAGAAAGCTGAGCCGGCCATAACACAAATAAATAAATAAGGTTTAAATTAAATTAAATAAAATTTAAAATAAATAAATAAATTTTTTAACAAGCATGTGACTTTTTTGGTTCAAAGGATTAAATCTAGGGCCATGAGCATGCTAGCTTTATTATACTTTTTATTTTGAGATAAGTCTTGCCATGTTGTCCAGGTTGGCCTTCAATGTGAGATCCTCCACCCTGTAGCTGGGATTACAAGAATGTATAATGCGTATAGCTCCTCACATTTATTAAAAAAAAAAAAAATGGTGGAGGAAAGAATAAAAAATTCTTCCTTGGTTGATTCTCCTGGTTAGGTAGTTATTTCTGGTAGGTTTGTTTGTTGAGACAGGGTCTCACTACGTAGTTCAGGCTGGCTTTGAACTCACTATGTAGCCCAGGCTGGCCTGGAACTCTCTGTGATCCTCCTGCTTTAGCCTCCTGACTGCAGGAATTAGAGGTGTGTGCTACCACGGCCCACTAATTATTTCCTGGCAAGCAGCAAAATATGTACTAAGATCCCACAGGCAGGGCCTCTGTCCATCTGTTCCATGGAGAGAAGGAACATGAGCATAAGTTCTGGAGCACTGAGGAAGGAGCTGGTGTCGTGCTTATGACTGAGCTTCTGGATTGAGTATAGCTGTACTTGAACCCTAGTTCCCCATCACCAGGCCTGAGGGATGCTTACCAAACTGCTCTCTGCCTCAGGTTCCTTAGACAATCTCTTTCACTGGGTTATCCTTAAGATGAAATGAGACCATGAGTGTGAGGTGCCTAGCACAGTGCCTGGATAGCCTGTCCTGGGAATGACAGCCATTAGTAGTGCTAGCAGGTTCTACAGTAGGCATTTCTCAGGTTTTTTGTAGAGTAGGCAGTGGTGACTGTGAGACGTAGGAAAGGGAATGGTGACTGTAGCTTAGCCTGATTTGGATGCATGGCCTACACTATCAATCTGACAACTGATTTTATTCCTGCTGCTGTCAGACTCATCTAACATAAAAGACTACAATTCCCAGCTTCTCTTGCAGCTAGGGGCAGGGGAAGTCTTGAATAGAATTTCCTTTTGGAAAATTGTCCTTTTTGTCTTCTTTCTATCCCGGTTCTGCTGATTGGATCCCATAGTTGTTCGTTGGCCCCCTATCAGCAGCCTAGCACCCTGCAGCCAGCCCGTCTCTAGATGCCTACACAAGACAGAAATAAGCCTCCATCCTAGCTTTTCTGTAAAATAAGATGCACCCACGCAGCATTGGCACAGCACAACTAACCCAAAGCCAGGACAAGGGGTGAGCCAGCGGGGGACGGGCTGCTGCCTTCCCTGGGCACTTACTCGTCGCCGATGTGGAGCTGGGGCCAGACCTCATTGACATGGGTGTACTGGGGGCTCCCCTTCCAGAAGAGCCGCTCCAGCTCGAAGGCGCTGGGTGTGCAGTAGTCCTCGTCCTCCGCCTCCTGTGCCCGCGGGGACAGTCCCTTGGCAGGCGGGTAGGCATTCTTGAGGCTTGTCTTCGTATCTCTAGAGGTCATTTTGGAGCCAAGGGATTTGCTCTCCTTTCTGCAGCTGGTCATGAAAGAGAGTCAGGAGTGGGTTAATAGAGACACTAGAAGGGCAGGGGAGATAGCTCAGTAGAATAAGTTCTTGCTGGGCAAGCGCAGGGTCCTGAGTTCAATTCCTGGTACTGAAAAAAAAGCGGAGGGGGGAACCACTAGGGTTGGGATGGGTGCTTCAGGGACAGTGGGAAGAAGCCTGACTGAGAGTGACCGCTCAGGTACATAGGTAGTGGAGGCAGGCACAGTGGCAGTTAAACGACCTCCCCAACATTCCAGTGTTTCCAGAGCCTGATGCACTGGAGGCAGATGTGAATTCCCACGAAACGGACGCAGGTAGGATTTGAGCCCAAGAAACCTCCCCGCATCCAGTCCCTCCCTGCCCTTCTTTTAGACTTTGCCCCTTCTTTCATACCTAATTTTTCCTTCACTGAATGGATCCTGCTAGTTTAGACCATCCTGAACCCAAACAGCAAGGCCCAGGAGGTCCCTGACACTACCAGCCTGTGGCCCACTTGGCGCCTGCGGGGAGCCATTGACTGATGACAAGGTGGTGGCTGTGTCCAGAAGGGCCCTGGCTGGGGTCTCCACTGCCACGCACAGAGGCAAGGCACGTGCTAGCTAAGTACTCTGTTACACTTTATTTTGAGACAAGCATTGCCTAGGCACAAGGAGAGCTGGCTGTGTGGGGGTTGGCCGGCTGGTTGGGACAGTTGGGGTCATGTTTGCGGGCATCACGCTAGGAGGCTGTCATTGCTACCCTAGCTGCTCAGCAAGGAGAAGCGGTGTTTGCACGGTGGCCTGGGGTACTAAATGGGAGACCAAGGTGGGCTCCACAGATACAATGCAAAGTTCCTGTTGTCCCCAAGGAAACGGGGTCAGTGTGGGTAGGGCAGTGCATGTCCCCAGAGCTGAGCACATGGTAGCTCCAGTCCCACAGCCTAGCGAGTGAGGGGAGCTGCACTTGGTGTTGAAACTGGAGAGCCAGGGAGGGCAGGAGACAGGAACACGGTGTGGGGGGGGGGGGGGCAGGAATATTGTCTCTGTGACAGACACAACCAGTGTGCCACTTCCGCATCTTCTGAATGAATGAAGTCCAACTGAGGAGCAAAACTGGTCCAAGGGCCAGGGAGATAGCTCAGTGGAATAAGCACTTGCCTGGCAAGTGCAAGGTTCTAAATTCAATCCCCAGTACTGCAAAAACAAACAAACTGGTCCAAAAGAAAAGCTGTTCCTGCTCTGAACATGCACACACTTTTCCCCTAGATATATTCCCTAAACAATACAGTGTACAATTATTTATAGTGCATACACATCGCACTAGGTTATAGGGAATCTGGGTTTGGTTTAAAGTACATAGGAGTATATGCATAGGTTAGACTCGAACCCCACAGCCTTCTCCATCGACTGTCTGGGGGACTCTTGCAGCCCATCCCCTGTGCACCGAAGAAGAAGGACTATCCTTAAGTAATGCTAACTTTTTGCAGGCATCATTTTGTTCCAAGTTCTTTACAATTATAAATGCTTTGAACTGGGGCCTGAGAGATAGCTCAGGGGCATAAGCACCTACCTGACAAGCACAAGGACACAAGTTAGATCCCCAGCCCCACATGCTGTATGGTCTCAACCCCTGATGCCCAGATATGCTGTCTCAGGCCCCGGATGTGGACTGGGCATGGTGGTGCACGACTGTAATCCCAGCACTCTACAGGTTGAGCCAGAAAGATCTCTGAGAGTTTGAGACCAGCCTGGGGTGGCAAAAGTGAGCATAAGCCTAGCCCAAACTGCATAGTGAGACTCTGTCTAAGAAAAAAGAAAGAAAGAAAAAATTGAACCTTAACAGCTTCTGTGAGGTGGGCAGTGCTATTATCCCCATCTTACATAAGAGGTGAATTGCCCAGGGTGCACAGGGAAGGCGCTCCTGCGACGCAGCCCTGGCCTACAGAGAGGGAGTGTGAGCAGCAGGCATCGGGCTCAGGAAAAGGAAACGAGCTGGGAGCTCCAGAGACTGCTAGGATCAAAGACCTCCCGGAGCCCTGCTTGAAAAGGCTCCCAGTGATCTAAAACAGACCATTTGAACACGAATTATAAAAATAACTCCAGTGAATTGAAATACATTACGCATTGAAATAGTAAGGGACTTAATTACGTGCTGCTGGAAGCTGCTAAGGAGGCAGCTCCTCATTTTGAAGCTGGATAAACAGAATCTACCCTGTATTGCTCCTTTTAGACACAAACTGTACTACTGGGTAGATGAAGGAAGCTTTATCTTTGATGTAGTCCAGATAATAAGAGAGGATGAGGACCGGCCAAATAGCTCAGCAGATTAAAGCCCCTGCAAGCAGGCGCAGGGGCTGGGGTTTGGATCCCTGGGCCTGTCTTGCCCGCCCCATCCCCCGGGCATGCTGAGATGGCAATTGAGACTGGGCATGGTGGTGCACACCTGTAATCCTAGCTCTTGGGAGTCTGTAAACAGGTGGATCACTACGAGTCCAATCTAATCACCCTATAGACCTTTCCCTAAAATACAAGAAAGAGAGAAAGAGAGAGAAAAAGAGAAAGGATGAACCATTTTACAACATCCTTGAGGGACTGCACCCAGGTACCCAGAACTGACTGCTAACAACATAAGAATAAAAAGAGGCAAATCTGGGTATACTGATGCCCACCTGTAATCCCAGCATGGGGGTAGGGGTGGGGGCAGGAGGATTGTCACAAGTTCAAGGCCAGCCTGAACTACAGAGTGAGATCTTGTTTCAAAAAAAAAAAGACAACAACAATCAGACATTATTTGCCTTCTGCCAGAAGGACACAACACCAATGAGAGTGTTTTTGCTTTGGCAGAGTCCTCAGTACCCTGATATGACAGGAGATTGTGAAGACAGTGGAATCCTGCCACAGGGCCTTACCTTTTAGACATGGGTACAGAAATACAGGTGATCTATTACAGGGTCTTGGGTTTGTGTCAGAGCAACATGGCCAGAAACAATGGAACGGCTGGAGCTGGAGGGTGGGGTGGGTGCTGGTGGCACTGTGTGATCCGCACTGGCTGGGGCAGTGGCAGCCAGGGTTGAACCGTGGTCACAGGTAGTTACTGTCCTCCATTGTGGGTGCTTGGAATTCTCTGCATTCAAGAAAAGGAGCTGTGCTCAGAGACGCACTCCTGCTGTCCCAGCTATTTAGGAGGCCAAGGCGAGAAGATCACTTGAACCCAGGAGTTCAGGGTCAGTTTAGGCAATATAGTGAGACCTTATCGCTTAAGAGAAATAAAGGGGCCGGGGAGATAGCTCCGTGGCACAAGTGCCTGCCTGGCAAGTGCAAGGTGGTGAGTTTGAGCCCCGGTCCCTAAGAAAGAAAGAAAGAAACAAACAAACAAACAAACATTGGGAAAAGCCTAGAAAGGACTGAAACCCAGCTTTGATTCTATCAAGTCCACATAGATGCATTAAGGGATTCCTGGCTGGCAGTGCGTATTGGTGGTGATCACAGAAAGCCAGGATTTGTGACTTCCTCCTGCACTGCCTGCTTCTGGGACGGGGAGTGTGTGTGTGTGTGTGTGTGTGTGTGTGTGTGTGTGTGTGTGAGAGAGAGAGAGAGAGAGAGAGAGAGAGAGAGAGGACCCCTTCTGTGCGGCCTCTCAAAGCGTGACTTAAGGACCGTGTTCATCAGTGTCATCCGGCAGTCACTAAAAATGGAGGTTCCTGGACCAGGGACAAAGGCCTTGAAGTTTATGTTCTAACAAGCGCATCTGATGCTAAGCATTTGCCTGAGATGTGGCCAAAGTCAGGGAGCGTCTGATGAGAGAAAGGTGGTGAGCGATCTTCCATCTTCTCTTTGAGATGGAGCCAGAACTCACCCTAGACGCAGAGAGGAGAGAAGGAAGGAGGAGCTGTTATCTCTGTAACGCAGCATCTGGAACACAGGGCATGCTAGGGGAATGTGTGCTTGTTTGTGTGTGTGTTTGTTTTTGGTTCTTGAAACAGGGTCTTGCTATGTCAAACTGACCTTGAACTCACAGTGTAGCTCAGGTTGGCCTCAAACTTGCGTCAGTCCTCCTGCCTCAGTCTCCCAAGTGCTGGGGTTGCACGTATGTGCCACCATGCCTGGCTGAGAAGCTTTTGTTGAATGAGGAAATGGCTTCATGAATGGATGGACTGAGGCAGAAAAGCATGAATGAGTGATTGATTGATTGAATGAATGAATGAATGAATGAATGAGTAGGGAGAGATAAAGGCCTGAGGGACCTTGTGGGAACCTAATCAGGGCTGCTGAAGCAGGGCTGACCTGCGTGGACCGAGCTGGCCTAGCCCTTCCTCCCACCGAGGGCCAAGGTCCAACCTGGACCCCAGGGCCTGGCAGGAAGGGGAATTATCCCGGGGGGTGGCTTAGGTTACTCTGGCAGGAATCAGTGCAGACCCCTGGTCTGCTAAGCACTGTGACAGCTTTCCTTGTGCCCAGCCCTGGAGCGCCCTAATCCTGTCGCACCTGAAGTTCAGCTGGTGCCAGACACCAACTCTTGGTTTGAATGAGAAGCTGGGTGCATGTGCTGAAATGTGGCTTAGGCGCTTTGGGAACTGCCTGCCTCTAGAGGAGCCTTCAGAAGAGGTAATTTGGGGCCGATGCAGGAGCCTCTGCATTGCGAGCTTACGCCCGCCGGCCCCCCTTTGTTCACCAAGCTGAGCTCTCCATGGGCGGGGCCGTGCCTTCTGCGGACCCTCCCGCCCCCACTCGCCCCCACCTCTGTGCGGAAAGCCCGGCTGCATTTCCAGACAGAAGCGGAAGCGGCGCGGTCCACCCTGAGCAGCTTGGCGCGCAGAGAGGCTCTGGGATCCATTATCCTCCAGCGCCGCTGGGTGGGGAAGAGAACAAAGCGAGGAGCCGTCCAGAAACCGCAGACCTGTACGCCTTCCAAATCCTGAGGCGGCCGTGCACATCCCTCCCCGCGCGCCTCCCAGATGCCTCATTCTCAGGGAGGCCAGGAGAGTCTGTTTCCCAGATCCCCGCCAAAGTGACAGGGAAGACAAATCGGCTCTGTTTGGTTTCCATAGAACCCACCCCGAGATTAGCTGCCAAGGTCTGCGTGACACACGCGATATCAATCACAGGCTAAATGTCATAATGAGGGCTGGGCAAGGCGTCAAGAGCGTCTCCGGTTCTGGTTACAGCTGCGTATTTAAAGATTTGGTCCCAGGAAATCAAATGCCAACTCTGAAGGCTGCTTGGCCTCCGTGAGCGTCCCCGTCAAATGATGGCCAAGCCAGGATCCTTCACGAGCACTGTGGCAGGTGACACAGCCCAGGGAAACCAACAATATCCTGGCTGTCAGCCTGAGGCAGGAGACCTTAGAGGTGGGGACAGCGGCGTGATGAAGGGCAGACGCTTTTCTGATGGGCTGCCACTTGCCTCTGAGAAGAAGGAACGAGAGCCTAGATTTTCTGATACGTTTGTGAGAAGCCAGAAAACCCGATTTCTGTAAGAAACACGTGGATGTTTGAACGTGGACAGCTGTAGCAGATGTTGTCCCGGCCTGTCCCTTTCCTTGCTCAAGCCACTGCAATGTTGGCAGACAGTGTCCTTTTACAAGAGGAGGTCAAAACATATGGCAAATGTTTAAATTAAATTCATTACAGTAAAAGACACTCGGCTATGCAGCTCCCTCAGAATACTCTCCCTTGGGCTGCCAAGATAGCTCAGGGCTGGCGAGATAGCTCAGCAGACTAAGTGCCTGCTTAGGCGAGCACAGGGCCTGGGGTTCTATCCCCGGCACCTCAGCACCGGCCCTGCTCTGGACATGCTGAGCCAGCAAATGAGTCCAGGTGTGGTGATGCACACCTGTAATGCCCGCGCTGGGGAGGCTGAAAACGGGAGGATCGCTAGGAGTCCAATATGCATGGTGCAACCTTGTACCAAGTACGTTTAAAAAACCAAAAAACAAAACCCTTCTCCCTCAATCTGAACACACTCACTCAACCCATTGTTGTTGCTATTTTCTGAAGCAATTTTCGAAGTCCTTCTTTACGGATGTCTTTACTTGATCAGAAATACAGTGACTGCCGCTGCCAAGTGCTCTCCAGTGGAAAGGTGGGCTCGTAAACCCCTTACAGTGTGACCTCGTCTACTGATCCACTGCCCCGGCAGCGTGCGACCACTGGTGCTTCCCCGGAGTCGAAGTGACCATGTGAACACTGCCACCTTCTCAGGTGGCAGTGGATGGGAGGAGCAGCGTCCAGGAGATGTGTGGCTCATGTCAGTGGGAAAATTAAATTTCTTCAAGGGGCCTGCAGGGACTGGCTGGGGAGCCACACCTACAAATGAGAACGTGCAAGTGAAGGCTGTCATTAAAAAAAAAGAAAAAATTGTGTTATGGCCAGCTCAGCCTGCCCTGGGGGTGGGGCTGGCACAGCATGTGGTGCTGGGGATTGAACCATGGTCCCTGCAGTTACCTAAGCTTGTCTAAGCAAGCTTTAGACAGCTGAGCCATCTTGCTGGCCCCCAAAGTCTGTCATTTTTAAGATCCATATCCATAGTACAGGATACGTGCTTAACAAAAACACCATTTGAAGGGTCAGCATGATAGCTCAGCGAGGGGCCCGGCGAAATGGCTCAGTGGTCTAAAGCGCCTGCTTAGGCAAGCTTAGGCAAGCTTAGGCAGCCACAGGGACTGTGGTTTGATCCCCAGCACCACATGCTGCTCCAGCCCCACCCCCAGGGCAGGCTGAGCCGGCCAGAATACAAATAAATAAATAAATGAGGTTTAAAAAATAAAATAAAAAAATAAACTTTAAAAAAAAAAAAAAAGATAGCTCAGCGGACTAAGCACTTGCTTAGGTAAGCTCAGGTTCCAGAGTTCTATCCCTGGCACTGCATGCTGTGCCAGCCCTGCCTCCCACACCACACACCCTACTGGGGCACGCTGAGGTGGCAATGGAGTCTGGGCATGGTGGCACTTGTAATCCCAGCACTACAGAGGCAGAAAACAGGAGGCTCACAATGAGTCTGAGCTGCTTAGCGAGACTTTGGACACACACACAAAAATCTTAGTGCCAGCCGGGTAGCTCAGTGGATTAAAGCGCCTGCTCAGGCAGATGTAGGGGCTGGGGATTCAATCCCGGTGTGCCATGCTGGCCCAGTCCCCAGGGCCACTGGGACTGTGATTGACACTGGGCGTCATGGCATGCGCCTGATCCCAGCACTTGGAAGGCTGAAAACAAGAGAATCACCATAAGTCCGATCTGTGTAGTGAGACCCTGTAGACCCTGTACTAAATACATTTTTTTAAAAAAGTTTGAGGATCTTTTCAACAGGAAAAAGGAATCCTGCAGCATGGCCTGGAAAGTGGTAGAATCAATCAAACAGAACCAAAACACTCTATGCAGTAAAGCAAGAAAGTTTTGAGTTTTCTAGAACATTCTAGAAGGGACACGAGAAGGCCCTTTAGTGGGGGAAGGAGAAGCTTAGCGCCAGGTAAGGAGTTTCTAGGTGCTTGATGGCCCCAAGCTACTGAGAAGGAAGGATTCACAATGTCACCTGTCAGAGCCCCACAGCTACGCTGGCCGTCATGATTACGCTCAGTGTTAAAGCCATTTCTTATATGTGCCAGGTACAGTATAAGAAAGCAAAGAAGAGCTGCGCCTGGTGGAGCACACCTGTACTCCCAGCTCTCAGGAGGATGAGGTAGGAGGATTGTTGTGAGTTGGAGACCAGACTGGGTTACAAAGTGACCACCCTGAACTGCATAGCGAGACTTTGTCTCCAAAAGGAAAAAAAAAAAAAGGGGGCTGGCAAGATAGCTCAGCAGTCTAAAGAGCCTGCTTAGGCAAGCTTAGGCAACTGTAGGGATCGAGGTTCGATGCCCAGCACCACAAGATGCGCCAGCTCCACCCCTAGGGCAGGCTGAGCTGGCCATAATATAAATAAATAAAATTTAAAAAAGAAGGCAAAGAAAAAGAAGTTTGGGCTTGAAGGGAAGAGACTAGAAGTCTACAAAGTAGTATATGTAACATAATTCCGTTCTTATACAAAACTAATTGCCACCAAAATTATTTTGATTTTTCGAAACATCTTGCTGTATAGCTCAGGCTGGCCTTGAACCCACTATGTGGGTTTAAGAGAAAAGAATTGAAACCTTGAGGAAGTGATACTCATACTTTTTCTGTAGGGAGATACTCACCCTGGGGACTTAGTGCCAGGGAGGGGGCGCTCCAGTGTTCTGACGGGGTCCCTCCCTCTCTCCAGCCACAGCCCACCTTCTGTTCAGTGGGGTCTGCGAGGATGGGTCTATGTCCTGGAGGTTGTGCTAGGCCCCCATGCTCCCTGGGAAACCGGGAGAATTCAGGCCGGATAGGGATCCCAACTTACACAATTTCTTAAGAAAAAGAAAACCTACCAAACAGGTATGGGGCCCTGGAAGAGAGTGATAAAAGTGTGGGGCACTGGGGCTTTGTGGAGAAGTGGACGCGGAGGGAAATTTCTTTCCCCTTTTGCTTTGACATGCAGAATTCAATGCCCCAGCCTCACCCCTTCACCCCTAGGCTAGGGGTATTGATTCTCCCAGTGACCTGGATTTCCCTTTACCTAACCTTAGCTTAGCCTAAATCAACCACATTAAGGTGCTAGGAGGTCAGGAGTTGGGGAGGGAAGCAGCACCATTTTCTCCCTGACTGAACCTCGTAAGAGCTTTATTTCTGTCTCCCAGTGTTTGACACCAGCTGCTGGGAGAAGATTGGGCAGGGCAGAGCTGGGCTGGGCCAGAAGGGTCTCTGACGTCTAGAAATGTGGGGTGCAGTACAAAAGTTTATCATCTAATGCTTTTTAAAAAGCAACTCTGACCTTCTTTGGAACTTATTTTGTGCTCGTATATGTCCACATTCCTAGTACATTGGAATCGAGGGATAACTTAGTTTAGGTTTTTTTTGTGTGTGTATGTGTGGTACTGGGGATTGAACTTAGGACCTTGCACTTGCCAGGCAGGCACTTAGTCTACTGAGCTATCTCCCTGGCCTCTAGGGTTTAAATATTTTTTTTTTTTACTTTATGTTATTATTATTATTGTTACCAGGGATTAAACACAGGACCTTGCACTTGCCAGGTAGGTGCTTATGCTGCTGCGCTGTCTCCCTAGCTCCTAGTATAGGTTTAAGTAGGCACACACAGCCAGACATAGCGGCACCACCTGTAATCCCAGTTACTCAGGAGGCTAAAGCAGAACAGCTAGTTCCAGGGCAGCCTAGGCAATTCAGCAAGTCCCTGTCGTAAACTAAAATGAAAAGGACTGGCACACAGCTCTGTGCAAAGGTCCTGGGTTCAAACCCCAGGACTACAGTGAGCAAGAGTGCATGAATGGATAAAGGAATGCACATAGTTATTCCATGTCAGCACTCAGATAGGGCTTGGAATGTGCTTTGCAAGGTGGGGGGCAGAGTGAAAGCCTTACTGTGGACGGGTGAATGACAATTAGAGTAAAACTTGCTGGGGTGTGTGAGTGCACATTGGGTGGGGTTGGCAGCTATGTGCATGTTTTAATTTTTGCTGCAAGTCAGTGTTTGCCTTTATGCATCTGAAATCTACCAAAATGATCTCAGCCAAACAAATAATTTTTTTTTTTAAGACTTAGTTTTGAAAACACAGGAATTTCTTTTTGTTGCCTATAATTTAATTCTTAATGTAGCGGATATAATCCAAACTTAAGCATTTTTTTTTTTTTCTTTCTTTTGGATTCTGGCAAGTATGTTAACAGGAGGCAATTATGTGAATTAATATAAAATTCTTTTTATTAACAAAATAGAAAAGCCTTCGTTTGAGAGGAAATTGAATGTTCCCCCCTCTGTGGTGTCGATGTCACGAACTCATTTGATTAACTCCTCGAATGGTTTCAGAGTGCTTCGGGGTGGTAATTTCTGAATTCCTAATTGATTTCCCCAGTCTTGGTCTGGCAGGAGGGGAAGCGGGGAGCTGGAAGCCACACCCCCTTCCTTCTCCAACAAGGGGTGGACATCAGAGAGGGAGCTGTGGTAGGGGACACGAAGGCCATGACGCCTGGCCAGGCCTGTTGTGGAGAGCAGCCAGGCCTCTGCCTTCCCTGGAGATGTGTGAACCGCGTCCCACCCAGTGTCCGCTCAGAACAAATGCTCCTTGTCTGGGAAGCCCGAGGGGTTCCAGACCATGCGGGCTGCGGCCCTTGCTGTGGGCCCCCCTGCTTCCTGCTGGGGACTGCCCTTCCTGAGAGGCCTGGTTCAGAATGCCAGGCGGGGGAGCCCTGGGCCCTGCTGTCTCTGGACGCTGGCGCCAAAGCTCAACGAGAGGCCTGGCCCCTGGGAGGTGATCCTAGGGATGTTCGTTTCTGCTGTGCGCCTGTGGATCGCTCCCCGGGCCTCTCACGTGGCAATAACTGCCCCACGCTGCAGGTGACCAAAGGAGGGTCAGAGAGGAAACTCACCCTGAGCCACCTCACGGAGCAACAGAGACTTGACCCCAGCGGCCTCCCCTCCCAACCCAGGTCAACAGATAACTCTGGTTTCGGGTCACAGGTGCAAGCTGCTCCCCCGGCTGCCAAGTGCAAAGTGATGTGAAAGTGTGTCAAGAGCTGTCACGAACCCGAGTCTCACACTAATCTCATCTGCAGATGGGAACAGTGCCTCCTCACTGGCTACTGGGGTAAATGAGGTAACCTAGGCCTTGGCCCGTGGGCTCCAGGTGTTTCCTAGAGCAGAGACCTGGAGTCGGCTGGCTGGGAGCCTGCATAGCCCATTGTGGTGCTGGGGTGACGTCCAGCAGGGCCTCTGGCAGGGGGACAAAGGGCTCACTCCCTGGAGTGAATACCTAAGGGCGGGTGTGGGCCTTTACTCCCTTCCCTCTTCACCAGGAAGAGGAGGGCTGAGGACCACCAGGGTCACCAGAAGAAGCAGAGCAGGATGGCGCACGCCTATAATCCCAGCACTTGGGAGGTGAGGGCGGGAGGATCACATGAGTTCAAGGCCAGCTTGGCTATATTGCAAATTCAAGACCACCTGGAATACGTAGCACGAGGCTGCCTCAATAGAACAGAGCAAAATACAAAAAGGTCCAATGACTGCACTGTCTGCACACATCGGTGTCCATCTCTCCCACTGTCTAGGCCGTATGACCTGGCAAATCTCTTGACTCTCTCTGCCTCAGTTTCATCTGAAGATGGGCATGATGTTGTCCATCCTTCCTAAAGGAAATGAGTACGTCCAAGGAAAGTTCCGTGAACAGAGCTGGACAGGAGGCTGTGCAGTGTCTGGGACGGCCCGGCCTGGCTCTGTGGTAGTGGGCAGCCCGGCCTCCTCTGCCTCTGTGCCTCCCTGTGCTCCTCACCCACTGTGGACTGACCGCAGCTGCAGTCAGTTTTTGGAGACAGCCTCTTGCTACGTATTCCAGTTCTACCCTCTGAGACGGTGTCACCGGGGCTGAAGTGTCCCCACCCAGGGCGTCCTTAGGGTGTCCTCTCCCTAACACACAGAAGGCCTTTCGGGTGGCCCGCCTCCCCAGCTCTCTTCCCGTGCACCCCACACCCAACAACTCAGAGCTCAGAGGCTCTTCGAGGTTGCTTTTCAATGTCAGAGGCCTCTGGTTTGTTGGTGGAACCATAATGGTGACACACTGAGAGTGCGGAGGGGCCACAAGGAAGAGCAGGACAACAGAAAAGTCACCACGTGTTGGTACCCTGTGGCGCTGGCGGCCTCTCTGGAATGCTTCTCTGAGCCCCAGTCCCAGCAGCTGTTGGACTCCAGGCCCACTCGTGACCTGGCCACGGGACAAGCACTCCACGCTCTGAGGCGGCTCTGACACAGGACACCCAGCCCTTCCTAACCCACGACCCAGCCCCTCCCTCACCCCAGGGCAGCAGCCCGGCCCCTTCCTCCCACCCAGACTGGGAAAGGCTTCCAAGCCATCGCCCTGTCCTGGCGGTGCTTAGCATGGCCCTGGGCATGGGGATGAAGCTCATCCCTGAGCCTCAAGGACTCTACTTAAGCCACGCTGCCTACGTACAATCTCAATCATTTCCATCCCAGTTTTCCCTGCCCCCAGCCCCCTGAGATTTCACCCCCATGGACACACGTAGGGACCTGCCGGAATGCGATATATATAATACGTCAGCCACCTCAGAAAAGTCCCATAGCTTGACTCACCTTGTTATGCCTTAGAAAATGGTCCCTCAACCAGAGACTTGGCCTTAGAGGAAAGTGGAGAAAATTCCACTGTGTCTCTGGAAAGGGCGGGGTGCCCAAGTACTTTTCACACTTCCAGGATGTCTGCTGCTCTCCACCGCCCCGGAGATAGTGAGGAGAGGGCTCCCCATCCCCGCATCCTGGCCCCTCAACAACACTCAGTGGAACCAGGTGCTGCCGGCGGCAGCCCCTCCAAGGCCTTACCTGTGTGCGCGGGTCCTGCTGGCCAGGATGTGCTGCTCCGCGGGTGTGTGGCAGCCCACGGCCAGCCTCGCCGACTGGCATCAGAGAGCCTATTTTTAGGGTCAGATCTGCTGACGCTGGCCCTGCCTGCTGTCCAGTCTGAGCGAAGACCTGTGGCATTTGCTTGCAAAATGATTCACTGCCCGTGTCACCTGAAACCCTTGCCTTAGGAAGTTCCATACCTGGGCCCCACGTGCCTGTCCCCTGGGAGGGACAGACGGGAATTTCCCAGCTTTGTTTTCTCTGGATGGACAAGGCCAGGTGTCAAGTCTGCAGGCCCTGCCTTGAGCTCTGTCCCCAAAAGCTGGCACAGGATGGATCTGGCTGCTATCACAGAGCCTACGGAAGGACAAGGGGTGACCAGCGTGGCAACGTGTGCACTCTGTCTCTTCTGAGAGTTGGGAGCCATCCTGGGAGTACTGGAATGCAGGCCACTCACACAGTGATGGGGAAAATGGGTGGGACTCTGAGGCTGGGATGGTGTGCACGGCGCGGCTTCCCGTGAGACCCTGTCCTCCGTGGCTCAGCAAGGGCCATGGGTGTCATGCCCTCCTCTTCTGCAGGGATGGGAACAGGGAGGGATTCAGAGGTGCCGGTGCTGGCAGAGTCCAGGGAAAGGGTTCTTCCTAGCAGGAGTCTGAGGGGAGCCCCAGCCCCAGCCCCAGGCAGAGGGCACTGAAGATGGGCAACAGCAGTGGAAGCGCCCAGAGACCGCCCGGGGTGGGGGAAGGCAGGGCCCACCCCGGCTGTGAGGAGCTGCAGGAGCTCTAGGGGAAATCTCAGCGGAAGAGCAGGCCCCTCTCCTAGTGGCAGAAGAGAGGCCCATGAGGAAAGACTGCACTGCCTGAGTCACCCCAAGGGCAGGACTAGGCCCCATACCTGCCGCGTGTGGGTGAGAGCGAGCCAGGGAGCCCCAGGCTGAGCTCTGTGTCCCCCTGGTCCCAGCTCTGAGGGACTCCCCAAGAGCATGTGTCCCAGAGCTCCGCTAGTGCAGGGAATGTGGCCGCCAGCCACCATCACGTCACGGAGGTCTGTCTAGGAGCTTCCCCACATCACCTTGAGATGCTCATTGGCATGAAGTCCCTGTGCCCTCTTTCTCTATTTTCAGAGACTGGTGGACAGTGTTCTTTGTCCCAACTTCTATGGATTAATTAGAATCATACACATCTGTTTTTCTTAAAAAAAAAAAAAAAAAATATATATATATATATATATATATATATATATATATATATACACTGGGGATTGAGCTCAGGACCTTGCACTTGCCAGGCAGGTGCTTATGCTACTGAGCTCTCTCCCTGGCCCCTGTTTTGTTTTTGTTGTTGTTGTTGTTTATTTGTTTTTGTTTTGTTTTGTTTCAGGCAGGACCTCACTTTGTAGTAAGACTGGTCTAAAACTTGCAGGAATCCTCCTGCCTTAACCTTCCGTATCTGGGATTACAGGCGCACAACACCACGCCTGGCGGGAAGTCCAGGATTTAAATCTTAGCACTGGAAAGAACCCAAGGCAAAGCAAAAGGGACCAAAGCTGTGTTTTGAGAGGCCTGCCCTGCATCCTGGACCGTTTCCCTGGGAGAGGACTGAGGAGAGCTGTCATCCCTCCTGGGTCATGGCACCCAGTGTGCCTGCCCTTTCACCCGCTCTGGCCTCCTGCCACCTCTGCGACTGACACTGTCCCCTTCTTCCAAATCACCACTCACTCCAGGGATGGAGGGGACCACAGAGCAGAGCTGGAGGCAGCTCCAGCTCCAGTCTCCAACCACCCTCTTCTCTGAAAGTTGTTGCCTAGCATTTGGAATTCTGTCCCAAAATTCCTCCCTGTGGAGACTGAGTTCTGTCAGGTTTGGCGGTGCTGAGGCACCTCTCCTTGTGTACGATGCTCACAGCCTCACTTTCCACATTCTGTGCTCTCCTCTCAAAAGATTTCAGCTTCTTCTGTCCTTATTATGCAGTGCCAGGCGTGGTGGTGCACACCTGCAATCCCAGCACGTGGGAGGCCGAGGCAGGAGGATCACTACAGTTTGAGGCCAGCCTAATCTAACCTAACCCTTTATCAGAAAATGAAAATAACAACAACAGTGATGATGATGACAATAATAATCCAGCTCCTTCTTAGTCTCAACTGCCCAGGTAGGTGAAGCCCAGTGGCTCCATTTTTCATCATAAAACCCACCAACACATTTTTCTGAAAGAGTCACTGAGTCGAAAAGATAACTTTTTGATTGTCCTAAGTAATATTTTCCACAGAACCCTGGAAATGGGAACACCTATTATGAGCTTATATTTTGTTTTTATTATTTCGAGACAGGGTTTTGCTGTGTAGTTTATGCCAGTCCTAAATTCACTGTGTAGCCCAGGCTGGTCTCAGACTCTCTGTGATCCTCCTGCTTCAGCCTCCCAAGTGCTGGAATTACAGGTATGCCAGCATGTCCAGCTGCTGGGATTACATTTTTTATAAGGCCCCCACATATCATAAACTCTTATGTACACACATTGCGATCTGTCACACAGCAACTAGAATGACTAAAGACAAACAGCTTTGATACCCAGAGTTGGTTACGATATTCTGTGTCTGCCAGGCATGGTGGAATTACAGGTGTCCACTCAGGAGGCTAAGATAGCAGGACCACTGTGAGTTCGAAGCCAGACTGGGTCACATAGTGAGACCCCATCTCAAAAATAAAAAAGCGAATGTTCTGGGTCTTATAGTTGTGGTCATACGACCCCGCACATTTGTCCCTAAAACTGTCCACACAGAGGGGTGGACTTGTGGCATCCATGCCCAGGCCTCTTGGGCAGAGCCTGTCACTCTGTCCACTTCTGTGATGAGGTATCTGGCTCTGGGTGAAGACCCTCCCCGTTCCTCATTCCTTGTGTCAAGGACAGAGGTGACAGAGTCTAAGTCCCATGGATGCGCCAGCTGTCTCACCAC
>PVKN010016851.1:0-17661 GCA_004027915.1 Capromys pilorides | reverse complement strand
CATGATCATTTCCTTTCATTTTGAGTGGCAAAATATTCGTATGACCTGAGATAGAGGGCTTGAAAGAAGGACAGCATATTTTGTAATATTTTCAAATGTTGCTAAACTTCGCAGATCTGAGGGTATTGTGTATTATATCGCTATGAACTATTTTCTGAGAAACAGTCAATAATACATACTTGTCGGTGTCAGTTTTCTGTCTCTATGCTAACATTAGAGAGTATAGATACCCGGATAAACTACCTACATGCTAAAGGAACAGAGAGTCACCCTCTTCCCCGCTCTGATCTCATTCGGGCTTGTCTTATCATAAACCAGTGGGGAGCCGTAGCTTGTGAGGCCCTCCCCACATTCATTCCAACCCACAGGCCTGCTTTCCCTGTGATGCTAATTCCCAGATAAGCACTGCTGGTGGAAGCTTGGAGCTTTACTGTGCTTTCTGTTGAAAAACATCCAATTCCAGTGACCTCAACATACTCAGCTCTCACTTATTAATTGGTGGTAGGCTTAAGATTTGGCCTAGCTCCCTGGATGACTTTCCATTTTTATTCTAATAAGAATTTTTAATTTTAATATTCCAGTTAGAACAGTTGAAAAGAATGTGAGGCAACTCGAATAACTCAGGGTTTTATTTGCAATGCCACAATTCTCCAAACTTCCAGATACTTCAAGATTAGCAATTGATGCCAAATATCAGACTTGGGGATTGTTGCCCAGAAATGTGAAATTATTTAATCTTTGTAAACTATAGTGATATAGATATTTAGTTTTACTGTACATGTTTATAATGCTTTTCTTTTGCCAATTGGAGGAGACACTGGAGCTTAGCATAGACTCATGCACAAGTTTTATAGGATGTCAGACAAAATGATTTTTTATTGAGGAAGGGTCAAACAAGTTGTGTTTTCTGTTGTGTCACACTATACAATCTAAGGGCCATGTTATAAAAATTCGGGGTCCCAGAAGAAGGCAAAGGCTGAGAATGGTGATTTAAGACTACATTATCCTGTTTCTAATTCCTTTTCTTTCTTCCTGCGGAAATGTAATTGCAGAAGCTGAGAGAAGGGATTGGAGTGTGGGCTTCCATATCTATCTTGGAGAGAGTCGTAAAGTCTGTTTTATGAGTCTCTCTCTAGCTTCGTTCTCCTTTTCCAAATTAAAGGAGACAGTATGACAATCTTACCAATCTCTGCTCTTACATCTTAATTTGCAAACTCAGCAGCAATGTTAGTACCTGGCTTAAACGACTCCGAGAAAACAGTATTGAACTTAATGACTTATTCTTGGAAATTCAGTACAATATCATCAGACTTGAAATCATAGCCATTTTTTCTTCCAAATAGAAAATCACAAAATGACATTTTTTAAAGTGAGTGCACTCAGTATCATCTCAGTTTTATAAAAGAATATTATAAGATGTTGAGAATGGACAGAATTGGGTGAAATGAACATTGAAATTGCTGTAGCGATTTATTTTAGACTACATTTTACTTAGAGATTTGTCAGAAATATAGCGTCAAGTTTCCTTAATATTGTTTCCATAATAAAATTGTGATGTGATAACATAAAGCCACATAGGAAATTAGAACTGAATTATTTCTGCTTAATAATTAACAGAAAGTTTTTAGGTTGTGGGATTTTGCTCATTTCTATAATTTCAAAACTTAAGGCAATTTTGTTTCTTAGCATATATCATGCAAAGGGATTATATAAACTTGTCTAAGGAATTTTCACCAATTTTAGTTGGAAAAAATGCATCCTTAACAAATAGAGTCCCTTCTACCTGCGGAGGCTTTGGCAGAGAGCTGAGACTAAATCTCTACCCACGGAGTCCCTTGATTATGGCTTCAAAGGACCACCCACTTCTGGGGGTGAGAGGCTAATTCTGTCTCCCTGTCAGGCCCACTTTAGACCTTAGAAAAACAAGCATTTCATCTAAACCTTCTCAAAATAGACAGCATTCATTAGGAAGAATAGTTCTAACATTTGGAAGAGACATAAGATTAAACCTTGATACAATTTAACTGGGAAGCAAGATCAAAATTTATAGTTTATCTCACTGAAAACCCTTCAGTGAAGGAAAAAAAATGTGTGTAAGCTTTAACTACAGTGATTCTATGGTTAATGAGATGCCATTGATCATCCAGTGAGAAAAGTAATATCCTTCAACATATAAATCTTTGTGCAGTTGTTGTGGAATCTAAATCTATTCCTTTGCTATAGTGAAGCATTACTAATGAAAGCCAAAAATATATTAACCCACAAAAGAAATGAAATTTATTGCACAACTTTGCAAATCACAGTTGATTGAGTCACAAATGAAACTTCAAATAAAAGAAATAATGTGGTAATTGGGCCCTCATCTTATATAATACACTTGTTGGCATACATTATGGGCTCGCTATCTTTTAAGAGTATTAAATCATTGTATGAGAACATTGCCAAAAATCTCTTCATTTCCTTTTAGTGACTTCTTAATGCCCTCAGTGGAAGTTTAATAGAAAAGGAAGGACATGATGCAGTTTTAATGACAGGAAACCCACCGTGGCCTTCCAGATGAATAAATTCCATCACTTGCTGCCACAAAGTGTGCTAATTATTTCCTTTGATAAATTAAAAGCTGTAAAAGTCCAAAGCATGTAAGCATGTGGTTTACAGTTATAATCTACCTTGTCTGCATTATTGAAAGTTTATATTAACCTCATTACTTAATAAGCATTACTTTTTTACCCTAACAAAGTGTTTAGAAAGGTGTGTTAAACTTTTACTGAGTTGACAAATGATTAAATAAACCAGATTTTGTGCTCAAAATTTAGAATGCTAAAGCCAGTGTTAATCGATTCCCATAACACTAAACTTTGAGCATAATAATAACATATTTGTGAAGTGATGAAACAAAATCAAGAGTCATTATCTCCAAAATGTGTAGAAGAGTTAGAATTGTATACTTGAATTTTATATTACTTTATTATTATTATTTTTTCTTTTGTGGTACTGAGGATTGAACTTAGGACCTTGTGCTTACCAGGCAGGCACTTATGTCACTGAGCAATATCCCCAACCCTTGAATTTTATATTACTTTAAATACCAATTAAATAGTTTGGGAAGGAAATATAATAATTCAGTCATTGAACTAAATTTATTATATTTAATAATAAATTTGCTATATGCTCTGTAGGAATTAATTTGTTAATGCCTTAAATATTTAATGTGTAACATGTGTTCTGAGGATACAGTAGTTAAAATAGACTCCATCTTTGTTTTAATAGAACTTGCAAATAGTGGCTAAGTCATCAATGTAATGATTGTATAATTATAAACCTGGGAATGTGATTGTACGTTTTTGATTTGAAGAAAGCTTACTGACTAGTGTAGTAGAGCCATCTTAGTAAAGAGGCTTAGTTTTTCTGTTGTTGGCCTATGAAGTCTAAGAGGCTGACCATGGTGGCTGAAGGGCCTGGCGGAGAGAAGCTGCTTACCTCATGGTGAACAGGAAATATCGAAGGAAGGAAAGAACCAGAGTGAACAGCTGCGGGATGGTAGGACCTGATATATACTCTTCAAAGATCCACTCCCTGGTGACCCGTTTCTTCCTGCTGGGCCTCCTAATGGTTTCCTCAGCTATGTACTTACTAAGGGATTAAGCCATTTATGGGGTTAGTGTCCAAATGATTCAGTCCGTCCCTTAGATCTCCATCTCACACATTGCTGTGTTGAGCATTATGTCCTTATATATGAGTCTTTGCAAAACACTTCATATTTAAGCTGCAACAACTACATTCAGGGTCCATGCATGCTCTTTCTGTAGGGTAGAAGCATACTTCACCAGAACTCGTGCATCCTGGGCTGCAGGGCTGCATTTCAACTCTCTCCCTTCTTGGCTAAGCATCCAGAGGTAGGGTGTGAACTGCACAGCACCAGCTTGAGCCTGGGGGAGAGTGCAGTGATGACGTAATGGTGAAGGGGCAGGTAGAAGGCGGGAGAGACAACCCTCTATTGTTTTGTACCAAATGAAAAAGAATGGTTTCTACCAAGTTTCATGTTAAATGAACCAATTTTACAAGGCCTTTAATTTTGCATAATTTCTAATAATTTTTAAGTTCTGAATAGCTTTCCAGCCAAGGCAAACAAAAGGTTTTGCTATAGTCACCTTCTTAGCTGTTTTATCCTTTTTAAAAATTCCATGTAGATATCTCTTGTACTCTCAGCTGCTTATTCTAACTCTAGGATGGTAAAACAGAAAACAGATATTTAGTGTGATTAATTTATCAGACATGTATGTGCAGTTAATAATTATACTTCACAAGAGGTACTGTGGTAATATTAGAGTTTATTTATTTATTTATTTACTTATTATTATTTTTTTAATGGCCAGCTCAGCTTGCCCTGGGGGTGGGGCTGACACAGCATATGATGACAGGGATCGAACTGCGGTCCCTGAGGTTGCCTAAGCTTGCTTAAGCAGGCGCTTTAGACAGCTGAGCCATCTTGCCGGCCCCTCATTAGAATTTAAATTCTTCTGAATTTAAATATTTTATTATAATAATTATATTTTTAGAATAAAATAAGAGTGTGATTCCTTATATCTTTAAAACTACTGCTTATATTAAAAGAAGAATTTAATTTAGTATGAGTTAACAAAAAATCAAATGAAAATGTCTAGTTATAGCTAATTATGCAGCATTCATTAAGTTATTACTAAATGTCAGTGGAGGAATCATGTTGAAGATTTAAAAAGAAAACTACTAGTCATATAATAATTTAAATTTTTGCAATAAGATTTAAACTTTTTCAATGTATTTAGTATAAGTTCTACAGGGTCTCACTACCCAGATGGGACTCATAGTGAGCCTCCCATTTTTAGCCTTCCAAGCACTGGGATTACACTTGCACACAGCCATGCCCAGTCTCATTCGCCATCTCAGCAGGCCCCGGTGATCATATAGTGCCAGGGATCAAACCTAAGTTCCTGAATTTAGTCCCCTGAGCTATCTGGTTGGCCTGAAAATTTGAACTTTTACATGAGGATTGTAAAGTGTATAGATGCTTGCTTCATTTCATTGCTTTATCCTTTGTAAATGGATTGCTAGGTTATTATTATTATCATTACTTTTTTTTTGGTACAGAGTCTCATTATGCAGCTCAGATTCATAGCGATCCTCCTTTGATAGCCTCCCCAGTGATGGGATTATAGGCATGTGCCACCATCCTGGGTGGATACTGTACAGTACACCCATAAACCTGGGACCCACATGGCATGCAGTAGCGAAGATTGAACTTGGGACCTTGCACTTGCCAGACAAATGCTTACACTGCTGAGCTATCTCCCCAGCCCTCATTGAGCTGATAATCAAGACTAGGGCCTCTCTCCCATGCTAAACAAGCATTCTACCACTGAGATACAACCTCTTTATCCAACTTCTATGTTTTTCAAGCCAAATACTGTGAGGAGGGCTTAAAATAGTCAAAGAATGCACCTTATACCTTTCCCCTAAGGATTCACTCACCTTGGGAAGGTGTTGGTCACATGCTAGGCATTTAAGAGAAAGATCTATGAGCAACAGGTTGCCTAGACTTGAGGGATCCAAGAAAACATCTGGGTAGAGACTTTCAGGAGCCTTGCAGCAGGGCCTGACAAAAGCTGGAGGAGACCTTCCAACTGAGAAGAAGACTTCAGGAACACCAGAGAGTAAACATTACGTTACTGAAGGACAGAGAGGAAAAGAGAAGCAAGAACTGAGACTAGAGAATTAGGAGGCACCAGACCAAAAGGAAGCTTAAGGCCAGAGAGACAGTAGAATAAGCACCTATCTGGCAAGCTCAAGGTCCTGAGTTCAATCCCCAGTACTGAAATAAATAAATAAATAAATAAATAAATAAATAAATAAATAAATAAATAAATAAAATATCTTACTAGTAGTCACCATCCGCAGTGACTACTAGGCTTCCAGAGTGCATAGTGGAATAGACAGGAGAAACAGAAGCAGTGGATGTGGAAATACCAAAGAATTCATAAACCAAATCGGGAGAAATGAAGGTACCAAAGAGAATTTCAGTAAATTCACACAAAACGGCATGCCAAATGGCACCTGCTGAACTCACCATTCCAGGATACGTTAGTAAATCTTTGCAAATATCCCTTGAGCAGCTTCGTGATATGGTCCAGGATGGACTCTGCCAGGCATTTGCAGGGCATTTTCTATTATTCCAACTCCACGCTTTTGTTTTTATAATTTCAGAGACTCACTAATCCCACCCACGCTCTACATACTTCAATTCTAAATAAACCTAATCCTCTTAACTTCTGCTCAAGGAGCTTAGTTTGCAAACCATGAATCATTTTGCTGCTTCTCTTAGGACCACATCCCAGGAGTCCACACCTCATTTTTAAGTCCTTAAATCAGACACATTTCTCTACATCTGTGCCTTGCGTGCAGGAGGTGTTTGATAAGTTTTTTTCAAAATGATGAAATGCTTAGGATGGTGGGAAGATTGTCTAGCAACTCCCACATGGTAGAATCCTATTTGCCTCACTTTATTATCAATATATTTTCAAACAACGTGGCATCATGATTCATATGCGATCCTCGGTGATGCTGTCTCTTATTTATGCTACGTTTGTGTGTAACAAGGGCTTTATCATAATTTTTCTACAGTTTCCTCTTTCTTGATTACATTTTTCATATTCATTATTTCTGTTTATTTTTTGAGGTCATTTAAAAGTGAAATTATCTTTCCTATGTTGCTAAGCCTCCAATCGAGCTCGGTGTTATTTGTAGCTTAATGAGCTCCTCCTAAATTTATTTGTCATTAAAGATATTATTAAGTATTTCTGGCTCAAGTTGATTCCTCTGAAAAAGCATTCATATCATCTAAGATGATATTGCATGGTTAGTAACAAAAAGGTTTAAAAATAACTAACAAAATACTAATGCATATTTGTGTACATTATGTTTTATAAAACCTTCCTTTCAGCCCTGATTATTTAATTTGCTTATCACAGAACTCTGTGAGACACAACTTCTGTAAGAAAGAAAGAAGAGTGGTTATCTTTATTCTTATTCCGAAGGTATGAAACAGACATTCAGACTGAATTAAATACAATCATTCAGGCAGAATTAGTAAAACTAATTCTTAAATACATACCTTCTGACTTAAAAGTCAATGTCTTTGCTATATTATCATGCCAAACTACTTTGTTTATATATGAAAACAGAGATCAAGATCAAATTAAAACCTTAAAGAATTTGTGACAACTTCGCTGCAGCCCTGATCCCGTGTCTCTTTCAATACCAAATGCTTAATCGATCTGCGCAGCATACTTCAACGTGTGTTGGTTGTACATAACATGTAACATACTGAGCTACACACTGACAGGTTTCTAGAAAAGTTGGGATGCTGTTCCTGAAGAGGGAGTCGCCTTAATAAATGTTGGTGGCTACACATTTTAATATAAAACCATAAATTATGGAAGTATTCAAAACATAATAAAGGTAACAAAAATTATATGGTGTTATCTAGCACCTTCCCATCTGCTATTTTAAGTTTCTGTTCACTGTTTAAGACCAAAGCTCACTTTTTGAAGACAGATTCTAAGTTGTCTACCTTTGAATCTTCAATCACACTTACTGGATAAATAATATGGCTTTTTCAAATATTTATCAGTTTTGCTGGTTGAACTTCTCGTGCTTTTATTAAATTCTTTCTATGTGTCCATTGCTGCCCTAGGTTCAATGTGGAGTATGCAGTTTTGTATCTTGAGAATAGGTCTGGAATACTCAGAGAACCTTGGCAGACCTTTACTTCCCCTCTTGACTACCATAGACTTGACTAGAGCATCAGGCTCTGGCACGAGCAAAGGAAATGAGCTTTGCATAGTAAGATCAGTTCCTATCTTTTAAAACTTTGGAAGTCAGGAAAAGAGACTTGATGTGGCACAAAGGAAGCCTGACTCTCAATCAAATGGCTACCAAGGATGGTGTAGGGATAAGAGGAAATGTTAATTGTGTCGTCAATTGTTTTTATTTCCTAGGAATTTAGTTGAGGCATCAGTTGACCTATTTATTCATTTTATAACAACTGTAGAGAGGAAATTACAAGTAAGAAATCTCGGCTTTATAGAAAATGCAATATATATGTATATATCTCAAATATATATGTGTGTATATATATATATATATATATATGTATATATGATAGCTGAGGGTCTGAGAAACCTACAAACTACAATACATGAAAAATCTCATTCTCTGATATTTATTTAAGAGTATGTGGCACTATAGCATATTGTTTATGGCACACAGTAACATATCTTTTAAAATATTTAAAAAATATCTAATCATCTCATGACTATATTAATGACCGAATTAGACTTACTTTTTTATAATATTAAATAAGGCCATCCATGGGAATAATCATGGTTGATTAGGTTCATTCAGTGGTATGTTATTCTCAAATGATTATTTGATTGTTCTAAAGGTTTTGCCTTCACAGCTTACAGATCAATATACACTATGAGACTTTTATTATCACAGAGCCTAGCAAAGCTCAGGAAGTCTAAATCTGAGAACATTTATATCTCCTGAAGTGAGAAATAAGATCCTATTACAGAGGGTCTTGAGAAGTAATCTAAAATATTTGGGTATGAGAGATCAAGTAAAGGGGACTTAGTGTAAGCAGACATTGGAAATAACCGTTATGTTTGACAATTGTGAACCAAACGTTATTGAGGTGGCAGGGTCAGAAAAAGCAAGAAGGCTGTCATGATGGTTCAGTCAGGACAGGGTTCAAAGAGCTGCTGGAATGCTGGCTATGAGGACAGGGACACGGAGATGAGAAAGTTGCAGTGATGACCTTCCTGAGTCTTGCCTTAGATTGAGGGCCAGGGATGAAAACAAAGCAGTACAAGAGAGGAGATGGGAGGACTCAGGAAACTGGGAACCTTGGGGATATTTGTAGCAATAGATGCAATGAGAAACAAGGTAGGATGTAAACATACATTAATGACTGCAGTGTTGAAGGAGAGGAAAGATTAGAGATCGAAGTACCAGGGAGCAGCATGGGAGAATAATTCCACTCAGATGAGAAGGCAAGGCAGAAAGATGGGTCTGGGTTGTGCTTTGAGACCTTGCATCATGATCTTTTAGTAGGTAGTGAAGTCAATCTAGCTAGAGGGTTATGAGTGGCAGAATAAAAATATTTCTATCAAGCACCAAAGTAATAAACCTATCATTTTGAAAAACGTTTATGTTTATCATAGCCGTGCATACAAGAACAGTTTTAGAGTACCAATATCGTGGGCAAGCATAGCCAGTAGGTGCAGTCTTAAATCTATCTGGTTGACAACAGCTATTTCTTCTGTGAAAGGCCCAAATTGGCTCACAGTACAAGGTCCTGCAGGTTCCACGGAGGGGATGAGGATCAGGAGCTTAAGTATTAGATGAGTGTGTTCCCTCTAATTGATTACCTTTCCCTAATTTTCAGTGACACTATTCAAATAACTTATTTTCACATAGACTGACACAAAAGTGGATTAATAGTGTTAGTTTCATAAACTCAGATATTTAACCCAACACTATTTTAAGATTTCTGAAGATTTTTCGCTTCTGTTGGAGAAATAATATTTCATGTAAGTGTAAGAAAAATGTGGCATATTCATCATTTGGCTTTCAAATTTCTAAAGATTTTGGTTGCAACACCATTGTTGCTGTTATACCATACTCTTTAACATATGACTCAGAGACCAGTAATAGTAGATACATTTTGTTAAAGTAATTTGCAGTTGTATGCCATGAACCCATTTTAATTTCCATAACGCAGTGCATTTCAGTAACGCGGATATATCTCCTGAACTGAAGAAAGCAAACTTGTGAACTGATAGAGCCACTTGGGTGTTGACTAGGGGAAAGTAGGAAAAGAAATTAAAAAGTAAAAAGTGACTATAAGATTTCCAGTTTACAACCTGTATATAACTCCAGGCTTCTTCTTATTGATCTTTTTCTTAACTCTAAAACCCAGTTTCCAAACTTTTCCCTATTCTTTCTTTCTTTCTTTCCTTCTTTCTTTCTTTCTTTCTTTCTTTCTTTCTTTCTTTCTTTCTTTCTTTCTTTCTTTCTTCTTTCCTTCTTTGAAATCCTTCTTGATTCTGTCTTATACTTCTTGTTCACAAGCCCTACAGTATAAGGATGATTTCTGCTCTTCCTAGGTCATGTTTTGGAATTGGCCTTCTGTCTTTCCACAGTTCCATCAGCTTCAAGGACTATTTCTATGAGATTCCTTGCTTTGCTTAAAATTTCTTGAAGAAATTTCCTTGTCTACCTCCCAAACCTCAAATGCAGTCTCCAAAATCTTTCATAAACTTTTCCTTCTATCAATCGACCATTAATGACTTTTCTTGAAATTTCCAGTATAGTCAAACTCATTGTTTCTCAAGTAGAATTTATCTTTTTCTTCCTCTTAAGTTTTTAAGTATTTTAGCTCCTGGAATATCTGCTAGTTGCAACCACAGATATGCCATAATCCTGTCTGACACAAGGGAGGATACACATTCATACATTTGTTTTAAAGTGCCTCATCCTCTTTGTATTCTTCTTTTACCTCATGCTTCTTGAATTTCTCTTTCTTTCAAGAAGACATTTAAAATTTTGAGATTAGACAGCCAGTATTGTCTTTCCTCCTCCTCCTCCTCCTCCTCCTCTTTCTTGTCACCCTCCTCCTCCTTTTCCTTTCCCTTCTCCTTCTTCCTCTTCGTCTTCTTCTTTGTACCAGGAATTAAACTCAGGACCTTACACTTTCCAGGCAGACACTCTGCCACTGATATCTATCCCCCACCCTCTCTTCTCACCTATATGTATATTTTTCTGAGATGCACTTTGCGTAGATATTTTTTATTGATTACAATGAGCAAGAACTTTTTTGGGGAGTGCAAATGAGGTCATTATAACATCCTAGTTACTGAAGCATTTCCTTTAGTTCATTTAGTTTGGAAAATGTTTTCCTAAATGAAGTTATTTCTTTTTTTATTTTTCCCTTCATCAGTGTGACCTCCACTCAGTGCCACTGACCGCAGCGGACCTACGCAGCCCTGTTGGTCCGACTCCTAGGTATTTCTCAGATCTCTGATCCCATGCATTGTGTATCCTTATAACCATTGTCTGGGGTTGAGTTTGCATGCATTCCATCCCTCCATACAGTATTTCTTGTTGTTAGCAGCCTTCCATAAGTCTATGGAAATAAGTAATCATGTAGATCTTCTTCAAAAACTTCCCCTTTATCTTGCAGCTAAAAGTTCCATTGAAAGTGGAAACGTGGTGGCTTAGCTTAACACATAGACTGTTGAGGTTTCAAGTTTCTGCCTGGGTATGGAGAAAAGGAAGAGTTAAATTTCTGGAGACAGGGAGGGAACAAGCATGCATGCGAGGGACAACACAGGGACAGGGGTGGAATTAAAATTAATTATGATATTAAGTGTATGTACCAATTTCCCAAATAATCTCCATCATCATGTAATATTAACAGGACTAATAAAAATATAATAATAAAAGCATTGTACTAAGCTTCCACCTTTTAGAAAACATAATTGCATTATTTTTCTACATTTTTAACAGTGCCAATTGGTTATATAATGGTTTCTGCTGGTGGGGTGGGAGGACTGTAGGGATTGATCTCAGAACTTTGCATGTGCTAGACAAGCACCTACTTTGAGCTGTCCTCCTGCCCTCATCTTCTGCTTAGGGAAAGTAGAGAGGCATAAGAGAAATCATGGAGACAGGTTTTATAAAGAATCCTTTAGAGAAGGATATATGCATAAATATTATTATTATTATTATTATTATTAGCAGTAGTAGTAGTAGCAGTAGTAGTAGTATTTTGTATTTTAGGAAAGGGTCTACAGGATGTTCAGGGTCTCACTACTAGATCTGAAGCATAGAGATCCGCCTGCTTACAGCCTTCCAAGAGCTAGGACTACAGATGTGAACCACCACGTCCAGTCTCAATTGCCCTCTCAGCACACTCTTGAGGCAGGGCCAGTACAGTAAGCCAAGATATCAAACCCTTGGTCCCTGTGCCTGCTTGCAAGTGCTTTAATCTGCTGAGCTATTTGGTCAGCCTTATAGCATTATTATTAATTTCCATTTTTTAAAAATCTACTATGTATTTTACCAGCTAACCCACAGGCATCAGTTGGAGCTGTTCATTAATTGAGGATGTTTTGCTGGTCAGCTAGTTGCTGAAGAACTAATACAATACTTACTTATTTCTCAGTGTCAAAATTCAGATAAACTGAAGAGCTGTAAATGGTAATAGTTGATGAAAGAATATCCTTCTGTATGATCTCTTGGGTCAGTGAAGCCTTCCTGGAAGAAAACAATTGTCTCCACTTATCTGAGAGTTGCCACCATCATTCATAGGAAGCATGCTAATGTTATGTTAAGATATATTTTGTTTTTCAGTCAATGTGAGGAAAAAGGAACAGAATAGAGATGAAACAGTTTCCTTGTGGCTTTTGGAGTTAACTGAAAGAGATTGCTCTCTCTAGTGATGTTATTCTTGCTACTTGAGTAAGAATTTGAACACTTTTAGAAAAGTCAAATTTCAAAGGCTTGTAACATTTTTAGAAAAAATTAACTCTGCACTGAAACCTGACACATTGTAGCTCAAGGTGAGACCAGATAATTATATGGGGAAAAGGGAAAACGTAGGCACAGATAAGTCTATGAAGGAATGGATTCACTTTTAAGAATTCTTTCTTTGTTGGAGATTTCCCCCAGTTTTTCTTAAAAAAATCAAACTAAATGTTAGATTTTTAAGACTTACATGTACTAATCAGGAGATAATGCGAACACAGTAAAATTTAACCAGTGTTTTCTGTTATGGGACAAATTACTTTTAGTTTATTTAAACAAAATACTTTCACAGTGATTTTACTGACTTCTAATTCTTTGCAAAGAAAGAAAAAATAAAAAGGATGCACCTAGAGAAATTTTAAAAGACAAGAGGAAATATAAACAAATGGTAAATTCAGGGCAGGACCTTTGCTCTGGACACCTTGTTTTGTTGCAGCTGTATTTCATTTCTTTTTACTGCATTTTTAACAGTAGAGAGCTTGGCTGCTAGTTAGTGGGCTCCACTCCCCCTCTTTTTCAGGGGGAAGCAGGGCAAAGGAATTATGATGTGTGCCATATTGTAAAAGGAAACATTTGCTTAGAAATGTGTAGTTGACATTTTTATGCAGGATCTTATGCTTTCAAGGCAATGAAAAGCTGGACAATGTTTTCCTTTTAGAGTGTGAGGAGGATCTCAAATGAAAATGGATCATACTTACTGGTATCTGGTTTAAAAAAAAGGTATTTTTCGTTCCTTTTCCCACTAGGTATAGATTGATCACAAATATTGTATGATTAAGATTACTATAGACCCAGAGTTCACCTCAAAAACATGGCAGAGCTCAAACACCTAAGGCTTTTCTTTTTTGTAGAACATTTTAAAAGTATTTCTGGCAGTGTTCTCGTACAAATATAAAGAAACAGAGTGTTCTTAGAGAATTCTGTTAATGCAGTGAGTAGAATAAGATGAACTAATAAGTTCATCATTTACCTATGTATTTAAATATTTAAGTTGTTTTCTAATTCTTACTAAAGAATGATATATTTTTGATCAATGTAGAATTTCACACAATGATCCTCATGGAACTATTCTTATGGATACCACAAGCAGCTTTTGCCTCTGCCAGCAAAGGGTCTGTAAGTAAATTTTGTTCCCTTGGCTCTTCTTACCCAGATTTGTTAGTTTGTGGATGATCAAGAGGCTCAGAACATGAGATCCTCAGTGTGTTGTTTTTGTGCATCCAAAAATAAATGTTATTATGGCCATTGAGACAGCTCAGTGACTAAGCACCTGCTTTGGCAAGCACAGGGACCAGCGTTCGATCTCTGATCCCCTATGCTACGCTGGCCCTACCCCTAGGGCACACTGAGTCAGGCATGGTGGCCCACACCTGTAGTCCCAGCGCTGGAAGGTTGAAACAGGAGGATCACCAGGAGTCCAATTTACATAGTGAGACCCTGTACCAAATACACAAAGGAAGAAGAAGAAGAAAAAAGAATAAATAAATGCTAAGATTTGGAATAGTTAGGGATATAATGCAAAATAACTTTTTCATATATGATTTAAAGATTTATATTAACTTATAAATTTTAAAGTGAATAGTATAGCTTCTCTCATAATCAGTACTTAGCATTAACGGACAAATGAATGTTGTAAGTTTGTATGTCATTTAAGACTATCTGATTAAAAAAATATTCTTGGGCCAGTGAGATAGCTAAGCATTCTAAAACACCTGCTTAGGCAAGCTTAGACAGTTGCAGGGGACCACAATTCGATCCCCAGCACCACATGCTACACCAGCCCTGCCTTCAGGGTGGGCTGAGCAGGCCAAAAATTCCCTCTTTCCTCATTCACAAACACAGCAAATGTCCTTGGGAATAATAGCCATCACATTTGGAAGCATTTGAAATTTCACTCCTCTTAAGTGAGATTAGTGTTTCATTATTTTTCTTCAATGTTTAATATCATCCATTGACTCAAAAATCAATTATTTTAAGCATAATATAAAGCTAAATCACAAAGCCCTGGGAGAAATATGTTTAGTGAAACATAAATAATCTCTTCTTTCAAAGGTTTTCGGTTTAGTGGAAAAGACAAGTGTGACATATTCGCCCCTGCCAGGGGCAGAAGAAATGTGAGTGCTACAAAGGGGACAATGTACCAGGGTTCTTAAAAGTCAGTAACTTAGTTGCAGGGGTGGAACTGGGGAGGTAGGGAAGACTCTGTCATTGTGGCAACAACAAGTGAGAGTGGGATAGTGACTAAGTTCTGGCCAGGCAGAAGGAGCCAGGACTACAGTGAGTGGGGGAGTCAAACCAGGTGTGGCTGAAGATGTAGACAGGGTAACAAATGCAAGGGGAGAATTGGAATTTATCCTAGGCACTGAGACATTTCATTAAAAATTTAAGAAGTGTTTATTAGCACATTTGCAGCACATGTGTGCAGTCCTCATGTGGAGTCAGTCCACGCACACAAGTCATCTTCATTCCTTAATCTCTTACCACTCCACTCCATCCCCGCCCACTTCTCCATACCATGACCTTCCCACCTGAGAGAGCTCTATCTCCACGTTTCCACTTATTTATGTTTTATTTTGTTCTTTTGTGAAAATGATTTTAAATTTAAATTCATTTGGCTATTGGAAAAAATGATAGGCTATTGTAGTACTTTAGGCCAGAAATTTTTTGATTACTTCCAGGGTCAGAGGTAGTGAAAATATAAAAGATGAGAATGGATGGGTGCAGCATACTGTTGGGGACTGAGTCACTGATCTAGGTAATGGTCTTCATGTAGGAATTAAGGACGAAAGAAATGCAATTGCTACAAGGGTTTTAAAGTAGTTTGTAGTGCCATTTGTAGAGAGAAAGAAAATCAAGAGGTAGTAAATGTGGCATAGATGATCAAGAGATTAATTTTAAAAATATTAAATTTAGAATTCCTATAACTAAGTAATGATGTCAGATATATAGAGATGTCCAGATTGGGCCTAGAAATTTCAACATCCCCAGCACAATGTATAGTTATTTATTTATTTATTTATTTATTTTAAAGATAAAAAAATAAAAACAAAATAATGAAAGCAAAGACAAAGACAGAAAATAGCTTCTGGAAGGAAAGAAAATGGATGAGAGGACTTAGCACAATATTTTTGCAAGCTGGTGGAATGTAAAGAGCCCTGAGGAGCTATTTAAAATACATATCCTTCAGCTTCACCTCAGAACTACCAACCCTAAGAATTTCTAGGGTTGAGAAGCAACAAGCTATATCGCAATAGGCATCCTGCTGCTTCTTACAGTCAGACATGTTTGGGAACAATGAGGAAGACTTGGTCTAGGTACCCAGACCAAGCTCAGGAGGATTAGGCCTTTTTAAGGTCAGAGATAAAGAGGTTGTGAGGTGAAGGGGAGATGACAGAATCAAGCAAGTATTAGAAACTGTGCAGTCTGACTCAGCCTCATTTGCTTAGAGATTTAAAATAAATAAAAAGTAAAAGGTAGGAAGAAGTTCCAATATTCTGGATGACCACAGACACAAAGCTCTTCAACAATGTACTGGGAAGCGCGATTCAACAGCACGTTAAAGGACCATTCACCATGATGAAACGGGATTTATCCCTGAAGTGCAAGGATGGCTCAGCATTTGCAAATCAGTACTGTGATTCAACTCACCATCATTTGATCATCTCATTTGATGCAGAGAGAGCACTTGAAAAGTTCCAAGGTATTTTCATGGTTGAAAGCTCAACACTATATTATACAAATATGACTAACACACAGTGAACATTATACTGAACAGGGAAATGTTTAAAACTTTTCCTGTAGGACCCAGAACAAGAAAAATATGTCCAGTGTTTTTATTCCTATGTAATAAACAATACTGGATGTCCTAGCCATTCAAATGAGGAGAAAAAAACTGAAAGGTAAATTGTAAGATAAGTCAAATTGTCCCTTTTTACATATGATATGATCTTATATAGAGAAATTCTTAAAGATTCCATATTCACAGAAAGAATTTGTTAGAACTACTAAATTCACTGAACTTGCAGTATATAAAGCTAATAAGCAAGAGCTGGCAAGCTATCTCAATAGACTAAGAGCCTGCTCAGGCCAGTGCAGGGACCAGGTTCGATCCCCAGTACCACATGCTGTGCCAGTCACATGCTTGGATTTGCTGAGCTGGAAAAAAAATATGAGCATGGTAGTGCATGCCTGTAATTCAGGTGCTGATAAGGTTGAAAACAGGAGGATCACTATAGTCTGAGCTGTGTAGTGAGACTCTGTACCAAGTATATAAAGATAGGAAAACAAAATTAAACTAACACATAAAACCAGTAGCACTTTTACACTAAGGACAACATTTCAAAAAGGAACTGAGAGTAATATCACATACAATGGCCAAAATTGCTCTTAAAAATAAATTTAGTCAAGGAATGGAATTAAAAAATTTAGTCAAGGACATTTATACTGTCCACTGAACAGTGTAAAATATTAATTAAAGACAACACAAAGATGGAAAGATGTAATGCAATGATAGTATTTTCCTAGTTTGGAAGAATTAATATTGTTGAATTACCATGGTTCCCAGTGCAATACACAGATTCAGTGCCCTCTTTGCAAAAATTGCAATGTCATTTTTCATAGGACTATAGTAATGTCAAAATTCACATGGAGCCACAAAAACAAATCTAGAATAGTTGAAGCAATGTTTGGCAGAGAGGACGTAGTTGGAGTCATCCTGCCATGCTACTTTCACGCTATCTGATGAAACACCATAAAGCAGCCTGGCCGGGCATGGCGGTATATGCCTGCGGGCTCAGCATTCAGGGAGCTGAGAGTGGAAGACCGCTGAGAGTTTTAGGCCAATATGTACTACATAATGAGAACCTATCTCCAAAAACTCAATAAATCAAACCAAATCAAACAAAATCCATCAAAATGGCATAAAAATAAAAGCATAAACTATGAGATCAGAATAGAAAGCTGATAAAGGAACCCACGTACCTATGAAAATTGATCTTTGGCAAAGATGCCAAGAAGACACAGTAAGATTAGGGC
>PVKN010016850.1:0-17661 GCA_004027915.1 Capromys pilorides | reverse complement strand
TTTATTTATTTATTTATTTGTTTGTTTGCTTGTTGTGTTTGTTTGTTTCTTTATTTATTCATTTTGTGGCTGGCTCAGCCTGCCCTGGTGGTGGCGCTGGCGCAGCATGTGGTGCCGGGGATCGAACTGCAGTCCCCGCAGTCGCCTGAGCCCTCCTAAGCAGGCGCTTTAGACCACTGAACCATCTCGCCGGCCCCCTGACCATGAATTTTTAAGTTTCAGTTCCTTGACTCAGAGACCATCTCGGCACTTGCTGCTGACCCTGTCAGCATCCCCTCTCATTGCTCTTCCCATGCACATGATGCACTCTTTATGCTCCGTGTGGTCTTACTTCTATATCTCTGCATGGGATATCCTGTGCATTTCATGTGTCATCCCTCTTTCTCTAGTACCAAGTCCAGGAACTGGAACTGTAGAACTCTTACTAGGAAACGTTTGCTTTCCTCACCAAGCAAAATTGAGTGCCTGTGATCCAGCCTCTTTCTCTTGCTTCTCCCCATCTCTTGTCATGTTGCTCAGCTGCCTGTTTACAGTAGTATCTCCCCAGACACACAATAAACACTGAAGGGGAGGCGCTTCTTTACTTGGCCTTTGTTATCAGGCCTGAGCCTAGAGTCAGACCTATGGTAGCTATTTCTTCCATGCTTGTGGAATGACAGATATATACTGCTGGTTAGTCTTACTCAAAGGCTCTGTGGGTCTTCTCCAAACATTTTACTGTGTCCTTCTATCTATTACTGTAGAATAGAGGCCACATTCCTCAACCCAAATCAAGGGTTTTCACAGTTTACTTCGGCCAACTTCTAAAGGTTTATTTTCCACATGTTTTTCTGAAAAGACTGGCCATTTAGGACCCCACACATTCCATTCCCACTGTAATCTCTGCTCCACAAATTGAGTATATGAACAAATGAAGTGGGAAATTGGAGGATTGCTGTCCCAAGGCCTATGTTCTGTGCATAAGAGCATAATGCTTTTTAAGAAAATCAAAGCAGCTCTGAATTATTTAGTCTCGCATCTCTTGGGAGTCCTCCCTGTCTCTTCTTCTGCTTGTGTTCTAAAGACCCTGGCTCGTATTAGGTACACATGGTCTGCCCGATAATAATTTCCTGTCATATAAGTACCAGAGCCAAGTACCATTCTCCTTTCATTTAAATTAGATAAAATCCTGAGCTGTGGCTTGTGAGTGATGGAAGTCCACTGGGGAAATTAAAGGTTCAGAGAGAATGGGACCCGTTATAATAAAAGCATTTGCACAGCCAGTGATTCCATCCGCCCTGTAGCTTCTGTGCTCCTTGGGGTATGATGAAATACGAAGCCAGAAGACCTTTGAAAGTAGTGTCAGGAATTTATTTTAATTGGAAATGGTGGTAGCATTACGTGCCCAGAGCAAACGGTGTGGATTGTACATGGTACATTTGGCATTGCATAAAGAACCATGGAGCAACCAGGTTTTCCAGGATTCAGAACCTCAGCCCCATTTAGTTTAAGTTCCTTCTACTCTGTGTATGTACTGATCATAATCATAAGGTCCATGTCTCCCTTCTACCATTCCTTGATCTTAACTTTTTCTTTTCCTCCAAATTTTCAGTGGCTCTGCATTCCTATTTTATCTTTAGCATTTAATAAAAATAATATATTGACACATGAGTAAATCCAGTGCTAGTCCTTTAAATCACTCTAGTTATGACCCATAAGAAAAATTCACAAAATGGACATCTAAAATGGCCAGACGTGAAACAACAACCCTCATTTAAATGTGTAGAAATACAATGACAGTATTTTTTTCAGTAGCCTTTGTTTCGGCTTATGTATGAAGAACTTTCCCATTTAACCCTTCTATGCAGGTATTATGTGCACTTTACAGGTGAGGTGGTTGGAGCTCAGAGAAGTTAAAACACTAGGCTAAAATGACATAGATGTAATGAATGGCAAAACCAATAATTATAAAGACAGCAGCCATGCTGAGTGTCAGAACCAGCTTTAAATTCAAGCTTGACTCTCATTTCCAAGCTGTGAAGTACTGTATTACAGTGTGACTTAAAAGGGTTATATTGCTGAATATAAAAGCTTGCTTGGTCTTTAACAGTTTTACTTGGGAGAAGTCTTATTACTTGTGTTCCCTTGGAATAACAGCAGTACTAAAATAGTGTCACATTTCTGAAACTGGTTTTAAAGTTGTTCAATCTGCCTTTACTTTCTCACTTTTGTGTTTCTAGATGCATCATCCCATTCAGATGAAACCTGCAGATAGTGAAAAATCAAATGGTAGGTGCTAACCAACTGTCTCATCTAATATCTACTCTTTAAAAAGTTGGGTGAGGGAGGGCTGTAACTCACTGGTACAAGTAGAAGCACTGCCTAGCATGTAGGAAGATCTGGGTTAGCTACCCAGCACTTAAAAAAAAAAAGTCAAGAAGGAGCCCACCCCGACTGCTTTTTTCTTTCTGAAAGGTGGAAAATGCTGGCCCAGGAACCTTCCCATTATGACAACCACATTCATTCTCTTGTCTCATTTATCTCTTCTGTAAAAATCTGAAACTTTTATGGTCGCTGTATCTCAATGCTTAGGGCATGCCTGGTGTAGGGCCATCTAGCATTTGGCTCTTATTTATGTCTCCCAACATAATATATAGCTACCTGATGGGTGGGAAGAGAACATAAATAGGAAAGGAATTGTGCCTTAAGAATGAGGCTATTGGTTTGTTTGGTTTTGGGTTTTTTTTATCCTTTTCCATTGCCCTGATTGTTTTATTGCACTATTCTTTAAATTTTACCAATAGATTTGCATCAGAATTCAGCCTGCTGATTAAGTAAATATACACTTGCTACAAAATTATGCATTTCATGAGAACCATCATATACCTGGAAGTTGCCTCTCTACCACACTAGAGGGTTGAGAGCCCACATTTCTCTCAAAAGTTTTTAGTCCCATTTCTGTAAGCCTTCTCTCCATTTTCTTTTAATTTACTCAAATATATGTTAAAGGAATTGCCTGCCGCCTTAGACCACAGAGCTCCTCTGTCCCACAGGATAGACATACTCAGCACTGTTTTCTTCTAGAAGGCTGTTTGGCACCTCATTAATTAGTAATCGGGGCAGAAGCCATGCACTTAGAGATCTACATATCTGAAAATGTAAATTATGATTGGGCTATAAATCTCACTGCAAGGTATTTTTGCTAACTGTAGTGCATCCCATTTTCTAGCTTCTTCACAGACTAGAAAGTATTGAAGAAAATTTCAAGTTGTTGCATGATGCTGATAGCACTTGTTTTGTCAGGAGTTTCCTCTTGAGGAGTAGACCCTGGTGCTTTCCCAACTGCATTCTTTCAGACCTGTTCTTTCCATAGGGTGATTTCCCTTTTGCCTATATTGCTTTATCACAAGCGTGCCATTTAGTGTCAAAAATTCTACAATCTGCCGCTTTTTTATAAAATTATGATCATGTTGCTTCATTTCTTCAGTAGTTATTCACTGAAAACTTATTGTGTGCCAGCCACATTCTAGGGGCTGAGTTGTAACAATAAAATTAAAAAATAAGAAAAAAATACAAAGACTACCAAGTACTATATCTTGACCTCTTGGAACTTACGTTCAGTCTATAGATTTAAATACCTAATAGTCACTTAAACATGGAACTCATTCATAAAATGAAATCTATCCTATCTGCCTCACATTGATAGGCTGTTTTGTTTTTTTCCCTTCCTGAAACTCAAGTAAAATGTTTGTAACAGTCTTTAAATGCTAGGGTACTTCAGTAAAATGTTGCTTACATTAGTACTGTCCAGAGGTCTTTCTCTAGTTTTATAGGGTTCCTTGCACATGGTTACCTAAGTGAAAAACCATTTCCTGTGCTCATTACTTGAGCTCTTGTCCCCAGAGACACTGCCTATAGTCTGTCCTATTCCTTAATAGGATGCAGGAGAGACAGATCTTGTATTTGTAGGACAAATCCTGTCAGTGAAGATCTCACAGATTCTGGCCACCAAGAGATTGTCCTTGGCCTCATAAGGCTTTCAACTGTGTCCAGACAAGGCAGTGAAATGGAAGTCTGGGAAAATGTTTGTCTTCTGGGCCTTAAGTTGTATTTATAAAAACATGAGTTAAGAGAACTGAGTTGAAAACCTAAGACTTAAAAGATCCAAGTAGCTAGAACACTACTTGGATAAGAACAATTTCTTATTTTGCATTTTGCATTTTCTGCTGTATGTGTATGCTCCCTGACTTAGGAATCCATTCCGTAGGCAAGCTACTAGGCATTTTGCTGTTCTTTTGCTCTCACTGTCCACTGTCTATGCTGGACACTAAGGGTAATGTTTGCTTTGGGTCTAGCACCAAACACACCAACAGGAAACTGCCCTGTTGTGGGTACCTCCCATTTTACGTGATCTCAAAAGTCAAGGAGGATTGGGTACTAGTATTACTAGAATAAGAAAACTCCTAAAAATTCTCCTTTTTATGAAGCGGCATGGGGTAGCAGGTAATACCTATTTTTGAGAAGTCTAGGTTGATTTGTGACTACATTTATTGGTTTTGTCCTTCAGCAAGTACTTGACCTCACTTGGCCCCAACATCATCAGTTGTAAGAGGGGACTGCAGTAGTGTGCATGAACTCTTCTTATAATACTTGCCTTACCTGATTGGCTGAGGATCATAGAAGTTAATAGCTATAAAGAGCTTAACGTAGTACATAGCATGTAGTAAATATTCAGTAGGTTAAGATATGCTAAATTAACAGCATAATTCGCTAACCTAGACAGATGCTTTAGTACCTTCTAAGAGACAGAGACCGTCTAATAGGGCCAGTTCTTCCTTAGAGTTGTAGATTGACCTTCATTTTCTGAATTTCTAGCAAAAAATACAAGTGAAATACAAAAAGATCTTCTTTGTGGAGGCTCAGATGGAGCCTCAGCTTGCTAGACATGAACAGGTTTTGTGGTTCTCTTTGGATCTGATTTAGGAATCAGAAGAAATGTATAATTTTCTAAAGCAAGTGGTAAACCCTATAGTCCTTTCTGATTCCACAAGGCATTTTTGACAGGTAAGTATAGTTTCAAAAGCTCAGAGAGCACAAAGATTTCTTTGGCTTGGATGCTCTAAATAGCTCCTATAGCTGTGAAAGAAGTATGACGAGCTCTAATAGCACTTTTATTGAGTTTGCTGACATTTATGCATAGCACAAAGGACTCATCACAGTTAGGCAGTTACTGTCTTCATTATCTGTGTGTTCAGATTTCTGAAACTTTACTACATTTGCTGAGCAAGAAAGGGCTGCTAATCACAGATCAATTAGTGATGGACAAATGAATTCCCAAAATGCAATCACCCTCTAAAGCCTTTACTAATCTGGAGATTCTAATAAAAAGAACCTCTGTAGTGAGACCACAACTGTTAGACTGCTCTTAGATCAACCCTGCACTTTCAGATTTTACTGAATGGGATTCCTTAAGTCTGTGCCTTTCTGTACTCTGCCCTTCCAGTTGGCTCTGCTTTAAGCTACCACTTCTAGCATATTCATACAAACTCAGAGCATTGCATTTCCCTCCCCTGTGCTTCTTTTGTACCAGATTCTAAAAGAAAAAAACAAAAAATCTCATTTTAGATAAATAATAAAATATCAGGGATCCTAAGAAGAGCGCATTGAAATACCTCTCTGTCAACAGAATCCAACCATTTTGCTATTATTCCAGTGCAGAAAATTGAGTGATGGTATAAGGACATTTGAGGAGGTACAGATTTGGGATATTCACATGAACACAGACATAGTTATGCTTTCATTCTGTGTATCATCTATATAGTAATCTGTGTATCATCAAACTCTCACTCCTCTATAGTTGTGCAGTAGAAAGTACCAGCGGTGCAAGATTTACAAACAGTTGCTAAAGGTAGTCTAGCAATGCATGGTAGGAGAAGTACTGAGATTGCCCCTGGTTCTGGGCTTGGGTCCTAGTGGCTGAGCCAAATATTGACTGTTATGTGGTGTTTCTTGATGCAAGGAGGATTGTTTTACCATAAACATGGCATATAAATACTTCCCACTTTAACTTTCCTACCTTACAAATGAGGGTCCTAAAAGCCTAGAATCCAGAAATGCTGTTTAAGAGCACTGTCTTTTTTCTCAAGACCTCCAAAACCTCCAGTATTCATGCATCAGGTTCAGAGGTAACGAGAGAAAAGATACCCAAATAGTATTCAGGGTAGGTGGAGTCCCAAAAACCCTTCATTAAAAATAGAAATCCTGGGGTATTTCCAAATCCAGTCACTTTCTGATTTAGTGGGAACTGAAAAAATAATTTTGAAATTCAAAGTAAACGGACTCACAGATATGAAGGCAGTAATCAAATGCCATATGTTAGCACTAACACATTGAAAAGTTGTTAATTAATTCAAACAATCCCAAATCCAGGTGTGACTTTGACAGATTATACACCAGGGTGTTAGCATAGACTTACAATTAAGGATATTTTAAAAAGAAGTTTCTTTTAGTTTTAAGAAGTCACCCTTATACTTAAAATATTAACCTCTTCTTACACCATAAAAGAACTTGAAGCGGCCAGTAGTGTGGAGCTCCTCGGTTGCGTTTGAGGCTATTGTTGATAGAGGAGCCCAGATCTTGTGCATCTTTTCCCCTAGAGGTAACAGCCTTAACTTTTAGCTCTTTTTTTTTTAATTCCCCTAAAGCAGCTAGCAGACTGCTACCAGTACAGTAGGTTCATTTAAGCAATCAACGTTTTCATAGATTGAAAAAAACAATTATTTTTACTGCCAGTGAATACTGAAGAAAGACTAGCAAAGTCATTAAAAAAATGATAAAAATCACATGAATTCAAGATACTTAGATTTATTAGAATGTACACAGAATTGTTACAATTTTTTAGAACAAGAATTCTGGGAATAAACTTTATGAATAAATTTTTCCTGGGCAGTGTATAAAACTCAGAGAAAAAGCAGGGTTTGTGTAGTCACCCTCAATTTTGTCCTTCAGTGGGAAAGCCACCGACCTACTTTGGCTAGTAAAAAACTAAACTGTCCAGCCTCCTTTATGCCTACATGTGTACATGAGCCCTCAGGAAAACAGGAAGAAATTAGCATTTCAAATATTATTGATATGTTTCCTTTTCTTTTTGATCTGGCTAATCCTTGTTATTTTTCAAAATATGAATTATCTTCCTTCTCTCTGCCAGGCTGAGTTTATCCTTCTTGATGACTGGGAAGGCAGGATTTCCTCATAAGTGGTATCCATTTTCTTAATATCCATCTTAGGGGGGAAAAATCACTTTTCAACTTATTCAGGAGGTATATATTTAATTTACTGTAGCATTACCATGGAGCTTAAAACCTGTGAATTGTTTTAGCTTAAGAACATAATTAGGGGTTTACCAGTGAAATCAGAGACCAAGTGGGAATTTTTCATTTACTTTTACTCAAAAGACTAAAGCCAGTTTCTTTGAGGTAGCAATAAATATAACAGAAATTTTATGATTATTATTATTATTCTCATAAAGATGCCAGTGAGAGTTTCTAGGGATAGCAGTCTGGAGGTGAGAAGGAAGGAAGAGTGAGAATGGCAAGCTGAAGTCTTTGCCACCCTCTTCTGCCTCATTCAGCCAGGTCCATTAGTTTCCCTTTCACTGTCCTGTTAAAGTACATGCCACATCCTCACACCAAAACTCCCCATGTGAAGGAGGCCAGGCATCATAGATAGCCTCTGTTCATCCTGGTGTTGGAGACCACAGTAAAGAAAGCCCCTGGCCAGGGCTTCTGAAACGTCTTCCCTCCCACTGCCAACCTATCCAGCCCCTGACCATGCTTCTTAAGGTCCAACATCAGGGCTCTCAAAAGCGCCTGAGTCTACATGATCTAGGGAGCTATTATTGAGTGTAAAGACAGATAGAGGGGAAGGGATTCCACACACCACTCCAGCAAAGCCCACCCCCAGTGCTTCAGTGAACAGAAGCACAGAGCTGGGTTGCCTTCTCTGCAATGTTTGAGAGGGAAAGAAAAGAGAAAAGAATGTAAACACTCATGACGTCAACGAGAAAACAAAAAATGAGGCCTCAGATAGTTCTCCAGGGTCACACACCCAGCTTATAGCAGCATCAGACTAGAAGCAGATCATGTCACTGATGCTGCTCTCTTCCTTTTAAGCCTCCTCTGTTTCTTCTAACTGGGCGTGAAGCACAGCAGACAGAAGAGGACACTGAGCATGCAAGCAGGAAGTCACTTAGACCATAAATTTGCTGAATGATCACCAAATAATCTTTTTTTTTTTTTTTTTTTGCCAAGGCCTCAGATAGAAAGATTTTACAGATAGAATGGTTCTGAAGTCTTTTCTTTCCAGTCTGGAATTCTGGAAGAGGACATTTAGCTGACTCAGTTCTTCAAAGCTATACTGCCCAATCTAGTAGTTATCTGGAACTTTTAAAACTTAAATAAAATGAAATTACATTGAAAAAAATCAATTCCTCCATCACATTAGCTCTTTTAAAGTCATTGGCAACCACACCTGACTTAAGCCGTATGTTGACAGCACAGACATAGGATTCTCCCAAGGCTGGAGGCACTACTTGTGGATTAGATAAAAATGAGACATTATCCAGTGAAGCACTAAAGGAAACAGAAATAAAAGGATAGGATTATAATACAGGCTCAGAAGAAAGGTTTGTACAGTGACTTGTGGAACAGCCTTTCTTCAAAACCAGGACTCTAGTCTTTAGGGCAGTTGGCTCTCCTTTTTGTTTTATTTAATTCTAAGAATGTGTTAAAATGAAGTCAAGATGGGAACAGGACTTCACCTCATGAGTATATATGATGTCCTTTAAAAAAAAAAATGCAGGGGAGTCTTTTTTAAAAGCCTCTTTAAAAAAAAAAAACCACTTCAAGCACTGTCCTGAAATCAGTTATAACCTTGCCTTGTGCAAGCTAAATGTAGGTCATGTATTCTAAGCATGGAAATTTTGAGGAAAATCTCACAGGTCATGAAAAGTAAACTTGCTTTATCTTCCCCCTTGTTAGATTCCAATTTGCAAATCTTCTTGTTGTAATACTCCCTCTGGAGTATCTCTCTCAAGTATCCAACCTTCAAGTTGTTGGAATAGTACCAAAAGCCTGCAGCTATTGGAGGTGATTCTTAAGCAGCACCAGCCTACTTCTCAGAGTAACATTGGCTTCCCCTGCAGTTGTAACCAGCCCAGCTGGTTAGAACCAGGTGTAGATCCTAGTTAGGGACCTACTTAGGAACATAGCTAGTGTCTCACAGTCATTGCCTCTGGAGGAGGGACTATACCAACTCTCTAGAGAAATGGGACTCTGATAGCCTATTCTTATCTAGATCAGTGGGAGCTAATCTACTTGAAACATTGAGAGAAAGATGTTTTATTCCCTTGGATGCTTTGTTTAAAGTTGCATTACTATTTTTTACTACATCTGCTCCTATTGCTTTTTCTCTTCTGATCTTCCTGTTTCCTTGTCTCTAGGGTTGAAAGAACATCTACAGAAAGTCCAAATTAAAATATGTATTTAAAAATGTTTCTGTGAAATAATAGTGTTTAGCAAGTACATAAGTATTTTATAACCTTAATACTTACTGTTAATTGCTGAATGGGAAGAATATTTCACAATGTTCTAGTGCAGAGTTGCTTGAAGAGAGATGAAGTGTTCAGGAAGGGTAGGGAAGAGGGAAATGGAGGAAGGGGCAAGTAGCAGGAAAGCAGACTGGAGATCATTCACTTTCCCATGGCGGGGGCAGGTTAGATGGTATAATGAAGCATTGATTACAAGGAAAAAAGGTGAAATGCCCTTTTCTCATTCATTGTTTTTACCTCCTAGCTGTGGAAGACAGAAAATTGTTTATAGGAATGGTTTCAAAGAAATGTAATGAGAATGATATCAGAGTGATGTTTTCACCATTTGGCCAGATAGAAGAATGCCGGATTCTCCGTGGACCTGACGGGCTGAGTCGAGGTGAGTTTGGTGTCTGTAAAGTCTCTTTCCTTAAGTGCTAATTAGAACTCTGTGTCACAGTCAAGGTAGATGTAGGCACCACGTGCAGCAGGAGATCGCCCTGAAAAGAGTCCGATGTGGTAAAGCTGTCCATCCTGAACTTTCCACTGGTAGCTGAAATGATCACCTTTTATTTCTCAGGTTGAGAAGGTCTGGGCGCCAACATATTAACTCAGATATCACTGTCACATAGGAAGCTGCCAGGCTGTCCCATCAGTACACCCCCGTTTCAAACCTCAAGCTGAAGAGGATGAGGGCAAGCAAGAGCTGTGCAGGATGACTAGATGTTTGCTGTGCCTGCCTTAGCCCCTGACAGTGCCTGTGCCTGAGAGTATCATCCCGGGGATGACCCTCTCCGCAAGCTGTCCATGCCAACAAACTGGCTTTGCGCCTGTGCAGTGGTAGGCAAGTCCAGGCTCAGGGTGCCTCTGCCTGTCTAAGATCTTAGCATTTTGTTCCAAAGAGTAAAGCTTCTGAACCCCCAGCCCAGGGAGTTCCTCTTAAATAACAGAAAACTGACTGCCCTGAAAAAGGCTGTAGGTTCTTCTTCCTTGCCATCGTGATAAATCCAAAAGCTGCAGCTCAGCGGTGATGTGTGTTCTTACAGCAGGGATGCAGAACAGTGGAGCTCACCCTCCACTGCCATTTGCTTTCCCCATAACAAGTCAGCCCACCTTGAAGGAAAAACTTCAACATCTCAGAAAGGTGGGCCCTGAGAGGTAGTCATTTGGCTGCAGTTTCTGGAGGCAGTCCCAAGTGGAGATATGTATGTGGAGCGTTTGGCTCTTCTTACTAGAAATCCTAATTTTGCAACAGGGAGAGGCTTTTGTTCTATTATTAGTGCAGTGACCAGTGGGGCTAATTAGGATCTTGTTCATTCTTACATCCTGAGCCTGGACCAGCCCTAGCACCCAAGCCTCACTTTGAGAGAAAAAGTCAGGCTGTAAGTAATTAAGCTCTTATTCTCACCTGTCTCACTACTTTTACCTAATTTTGGCATCCTGTGAGGAAGAACATTTGTTGTTTTGATTTTGATACATAAAGCTTCAGGATGTCAGCTGCTAAAATTAAGGAGAGAACAAATGTTCCACCTACATCCACCTCCAGAGCCCCAAAGTGGAGGTAGTCTAGAGGAAAAACAAGAGGAGACGGAGGAGCACCCTGCTTGATTCCTGTATTTTCTTTTAAAGGTGGGGGAGAGAAAGAAGGGCAATGTGGAAGTAACAGTTTATGCATTCTCTAACAAATTCTGAAATCCTTATTATTTCATCCTCACTTCAAAGATGTGATTCTCTAAAAGTTGAACAACAGCTCCATTACCTGAGGCTCATCCATAGCTTATCACCTGTGCTGTATCACTGCTGCCCTGGACAGCCCATTGTTATGATGAACAGCACAGCCTCCTGGCCGAAGGACGGCAGGTCATCGCTGTAGCCAGCTCAGCCAGCAGACCTTCTGATCCCACTTGACCATCCAGCTCCACTGCACTCATTTCATTTGTCTAATTATTTTCATCAATCCACTGAGGTAGACACACTAGGAGAGAGAATACCATGGAAAAGGCAATGAGTCTAAAAGAGCAAAATACATAGGAAAAATATGGCCGTATTTTTGTAATTCCCTTTCTGCTGCAAGTTTAACTAGATCCCTATTGTCTCAAGTTATTCTCGGGCCCACTTCAGTATTATCATTGCATTTTTCACTCCCCAAGGCATAGAGTATGGAGAACATACCAAAAGGAAGGCCCTTAAATTAAGCATAGTGAAATTTATCATGGCTTAGAGGTCAGGGACCCCAAGCCCAGTTCTAACATGCCATGTGACCTTATGCAGTTCATCTTCCTATCTCCTATAGTTTACCCATTTTAAATGACAGTAGTAAAAATATCTGCCCTGTTTTTACTCCAGGGAGTCATTAATTAGTAGTGTGTGGTAGCTTTTTGTCTAAGCTTACCATCTGTACAGGTTAATAGAGACCTCGAATGGAAAGTGTGAGTGCCAGATTCCTGCCCTCTGTCAGCTTCACCAGGTCCATTTATGGAATGACTTCTCATCTCACTGTCTCTGTCTGTCCAGGGGGACAGGGGCAAGTAGCAACACCACCCTGTACTTTGAGCTCCTGGAGCATATGTTGGTTATCTCTGCACATAAGATTTTAAAACAGCCACAACTTTCATGGCAAAGAGTAGGACTCATGGTACTTAGCAGGAGAACTTTAGCTAATTTGATCTGCCATTTGGTTGATTAACTAGCACTTGACACCAGAAGCAGCCTGTTCCTGAAACAAGTTATGGGAGCCCTCTCATCAATATTTTATGCAAATACTACTTCAGTGTGAAGAGGAGAATACCCCTCTCCTTTTTTTCAACAGAGAAGTAATTTCTGGTGAACTGATGAGAATTCCCTATTAAAAGAGGAAAATACTCATAGCCATTTATTCTGAATATAAAGACAAACAGTGGTATGTTTTTCAATTAGCAAGGCCAAAGGAACTCTGGTTATCAAGGCTTGCTCCTGAATCAGTGCATTTGTTAATAGAACAATTGTTTTTCATGCTACTATTCTGCTTTCATTAAAGAATTATTGTTTTCAATCAAATATTAATAAGTGTCTCCTATAAGTGATGTGCAGATAAAGAGCACTCAGCATTTCTCAGTGTCTACTGCTAGGCTCAGCTGTTTAGAGAATAAATAAATAAAAGGTGAAACAAAAGCTTGGCTGTTCTAAAAAGTATCTCCCAACACAAATCCAGCATATAAACTAATGATTAAAAAAGTTTCTAAATCAAACCATCTGATTGTAATGAGAGTGAAATGCAGTGGAGTGGTTCGCTTTTCCTTTTTCTTCTTTTGTCCAATTTAACCGTGAGAATGAAGACAAGGAAGGCAGTTGGCCTAGCTGGCCGTTTCTTTGCACCATCAGTGGGTTCAGTTCTTCCCTAAGTGCCCTTGCTCAAGCTGCTGCGTTTGTGCCCTCAGTATTCCCATTGCTTCCACATGGTAGGCTCTCAGGACCCATAACCATACCTGTTATACTCTGCTACCCTTTCAGTTAGAATCACTATCTTTAAAAAGTAAAAGTTACAGTCTGCATATTGGGCAGATGGAATATTTTACAAGTCCCACCACCACTCACCATCACAAGATATTTTTGGAAATATACCCTTGGGAAGTAGGCATGATTCTTTACCTGGACAACACCTCATACCTGCCAAGCACATGAAGCTCCTTAACAAATAAAGAGGACTCTTCCTTACTTTGGCCAGTATGCCCACATCTAAGTGTACATTTGGAGACAGTAGCCCATTCCAGTATCTCTTTTGGAAAACATAATTTGTGATACTTGAGGAAGCTTCATGATACTCAAACCATTTTGCAGTGATATCTGTATGGCTAAGTGCCCCTCACTATGGAGCTTCATTGACTAACAAGCAAGGATACACTGGTCCCACGTATGGCAACATGAATGAGATGTTTACAGTCGGAGGCAGAGCATGAGGTTTCTAAACCAAATGTATTTCTTTGACAGTGTCACCTTATCATATTGATTTCCTAAAATATACATGTTCCCACTTATTCAAATGTTACAGTTTGGAATGAGTTATTTAGATACAACCCACAGAGTTTTCTGCGCAGTGGTAGTTGAGTATCTGTAACTTGGAAACGATGTAGACGTTTACTTCATTTTTCTTTCCCACACAATGTAGTCAAATCTTCACCACCATTTAAGGTAACTTTCTTCTTGTTTAGGAGTATTCCAGCTGTGTTTATGGTGTTCAACATTCTCCTGCCAACACCGTTGACAAATGAATTGGCAATATTTTCAGTGATGCTGGAAGTCACAGACTGGATTCAGCCATTAAATCTTCATTTGTTTTTGCTGTATATGGGGAAAATTCAGTTGTGATAACAGTTTAGCCCTGACCTCATACCTAAACTTTCAGATATGTGGAAGCTTTTTATCACGTACATCCTGCATTACTCATTGCATTTACCATACTTTCTAAACACAGTCTCCTGGTCTCATTATTGATAAGATTTTGCCAGCTGTTACACAGGTCCTAGTCTGCATCCAGCATCAGGTACCATACGATGAATTACGTCTCCATGCCAATGTGAAATAAACTATCGGACACTGAGACTGGCACATCAGAAGACTAATGTTAATGTCCTGGGATGATACTGATATCATCTATCTAATGAGTCTGGCACTGCTTAAAAGACATGGCAATAAAATTGGCTGCATTCTTATCTTCATTTGGCCAATAGAAATTTATAAACAAGTGTTCCATAGGCTAAAATCTCCTTTAATTGCACAAGGTATTTTAAATTATGTTAGTTTCTATTGAAATATGGTGGGCTGCTGCACCTCTTTCATAAAATTAGCAGAAAAGCAAGAAGCCGTGGCATTGTCCTGGCTTTTAGAGTACCTGTACTTCTTCCCCTTTTGGTGTGGAGCAAGGATTCATCTACTTCTACAAAACTGTCTTGCAGCTGAGAGGAAAGTAGAGCACCTGAGCTGAGATACCCTTTCACTTGAAATGACAAGTGTAATAGATGTGTTCCAAAATCTTCTCTGTGACAGGGGTACATGCCTACCTTAGATCCTTTCTGTGGGAGGAAATTGCTTTGCAAAAACCTTTCCCCAGTCAATCATCCATCTGTTTTAGCAGCAAGAAGGCAACCTCCCTGGAATAAGAGGATTTCAACTCCTTTCATTTCAGTATGTAATCACTGACATTTTGAAAGTAAAGATAATTAATTGCAAGGTAAATTATAGGTTGACCACATTTACAATGGCCTTCTTCATTTTTTTAATCTTTTGCTATAATGTATTTGGAGGGTTTTAAGTAGAAATGTACGTATATCTGCTATCATACCTAAACCAAAGAAAAAAATGCAGCATCATTATTTTAGTGCTTACACATACACAGAGAGAGAGAGAGAGAGAGAGAGAGAGAGAGAGAGAGGAGAAAGAGAGAGAGAGAAATTCCTCCAGCATCTTGGTCAGTTGTCTGAGTACAGATTGCTGAGTTAGCACATTCAACCGTCCACAGTAGTTAAAAGCTGACACTACAAGATCAGAGCTGTGTCTGTCAAGACCCAGTGAAGTCAACGGCACAGTAAAGTTCATTTTTAGTAAAAGAGGAGACCAGTTCTGATATAAGTTATTTCTTTCCAGTGGAAAGCCTTCTAGTTGGCTTGTGAGAAAAAGTCAACCACCAGTTTCAATGGTAGAAGCTCCTGTGAGTCTGTTAGTAAAAAGCCACAGATTAGAAGTCTAATCCTGAAGCCACTATTGTGTTTGCACTGGTATTAAAAATTACACTCTGTCCAGAGGACTGGCACAACCTCCTGTTTTAGAGAAATTACAAAGGTTAACAAGCTACTATTCCAAGAAACATTTGGTTCTGGAGTTACTTAACTTCATACAGAGTGGCATAGAGAGTGAAAGTTTTAAACAAGCACTCCCACTTTATAAATGACTCTGTGATCCTTTTCTCTTAAGTGACTGAACACAGCACACTGTACAGAACTTGACAGAAGCCCCTAAAGAGACAACTTGTCTCGTACTGCACCACTGCCAAAAGAATTAAAAGGTTAAAGAAATCATCAAACTTGTCAGAACATTTTTGAATGAGGTAGATTATATAATTAGAAGCATCACTTGAGTTTTTAATTGCAGGTTTCATGGAGGAAAGGGCAATGGTTTGATCCTATAGAGACTTAATTTTATTGTACTTTTGTTAATACTCTTTTTCTGAGACTTGCTAACTGCTTTATATTTCTAAGTTATTTAGAAAAGTTCTTTTTATATGAAATTGTAAATATATAAACTGTGTCTGTTTGATTCTTATTAATATTTTACATATTTTAATGCATTTAAACCTCCATTTGGAAACTGTCAGTTGGGCACATATTCCTGGATAACAGGAACAAATAAAGTGAATGTAACAATCTTTTTGACTATTGAAAGCAGAATCAATCCAGGCTTCCCATGGTTTTAAATATATCTTCATTAGGTGGTTTGCTGTTGCCTCCATTGAAGTCTGAAGGCAAGAAATAGAAAAAAAAATAGTTTACTGTTTTTTTCTTCTACCTAACATTGGCAAGAATTGTAACATTTCTAAAGAGATATTGCTTTGAAACAGATGGTAAATTTGAGACTGTATCATTTAAGACCTCAGCGTCAGCATGGAATCCAGTAGAGGTACTGTCATCTGTCTCACACTCTATTACACACATCGTCAAGGTGCCTTAAGGAAGGCCACTAAATTGCTTTCATTGATGACAAAAGCTATAATTGGTCTAGGTACAGATAGAATGTTTAAATAGCAAAGCTTCATCAGCGACCCGCCAGTAGCTGTATATGAAATGGTTCAACATTCATGGCAAGCTAGACTATTCAGGCTTCTTAAGCCAAGCTTAACTGGAAAGTGAATGTGTCATAAATTTCCCATGTACAGAGAGTTTTGTATGTCAAAATTATAGCATGATGGAAAATGCATTGACTTATTTTCATGACTGGATGTCACTGTGCGTTGGGGGTAGTGGGTAAGCACTGCTTTCTCTTATTACTGTTTGATTAAAAAGTGCTACTACAGTATTGACTTGATAATCTCACCAGATACATATGCAGAGAAAAAGAAGAAAATGTATTTTATGGCTCACAAATTGATTTACATAAACCAAACAATCTACTGATTGTTTGAATGGAGGTTCTGTTTTGTTTATTGGCCACAGGGACAACAGTCTCATATTGTTGATGCCAGAATTCTGCTTTCATGAATTCACTCTGAAATGACAATAGGCCTCTGCCTCTCAGTGTTTAGATCTGCTTCATTTGGAAATCTTTTAAGTAGTAATAATAATGATGTTTTGAGGAAATTGAGTGGAACACTAAATTATTCTCTGATACCTAAGTTCAAACTGTGCAAAGCTAAAGAAGCTGAAAATCAATGCACTTTTAAAGTCATTAGAGATCATAAGTGAAATAAGTCTGTATTGCTTTAGCTAAGCTTTTAGTGTGCTGTGGTATTATTATAAAATCAGCCCAAATCTGCATTAATTTCACAGTCTTTTTCTCTTAAGAAGCCCAAGGGTGCATGATGAATAAAATGTAAATTTCCAAAGGCAGTGTTTTTATTAGTGCAGAGGGCAGTGAGCCATGTTTCAGAGCAGTGACCTGCAGAGTGGCCAGTGCTGCTACAAGAAGCAAAACTTGACACTACAGAGTTTAGTTATTGTATAGTACACATAAAAAAGTAAAACATGGAAAACTTTCTGGTCTCACAGTATGACACGATGAATATTGTCTCATGTATGGAAGGCTACAGAGAAGCACCTCATACATCTCAGAAAGTCACAATTATGCAAAGTCATGACGATTTATATAAAAACAAATACAATGCAAATTTCCAGATATTATGTGTTGTCAAATATTCTCAGAATAATAAAGCATTAGTTTTTATTAACAATTAGTAATTAATAGTTTGTAGTGCATTTGGTCTATTTGTTTACATATGAATAGCACTGTAAACTTAAACGTATAGTTTTTTAGCTATCCTAAAGGAATTAGATATATATATTTGCTGGTATTTTAAGCTGTTGAAAACTGTTAATTTGCCATTAGGGTGAAGATTTTCTTATTTACTCCTT
>PVKN010016849.1:0-17655 GCA_004027915.1 Capromys pilorides | reverse complement strand
CTATTTGAAATGTGGCTAGCACAAGTGATTCACCAAAGCCTTAATTTTGTTTAATATTTATTAATTTACATTGCCACATGATAAAGGCTTAGGTCGTGTAGGTGTAAAGTCTTGCTCTTAAATCTTTCTTGTATTAGCAGAGTTGTTACTTTCCCACCATTAAAAGTGAACATTGGCTTTAGGTATTAGTCACTCTTGTTGCTGGGACAAAATACTTAAGCCCTGCAACTTAAAAGGAAGCCACATTTACATGGCTAATAGTTTCCAGTGGGTTAAGTCCAAGGTCAGCTGGCTCTGAGGTAGAAACAACATCATGGAAGATCCTGGAGGTGGAAAACTCCTGTGCATGGCGGCCGGGAAACAGTGAGAGATGGAAGCAACAGGGATAAAGAATACATGCTTGCGGGTTATGCCTTCAGGAACCCCTCTTCTAACTAGGCTCTACCTCCTACCACATAAAACATTTGGGGGGTATTTTTATCTATAAATAACCAGCTGTTGTACATTGTAATCTGTATAAAGTGCTTAGGGAGCCAATAAGTATGCAGAAATGCTCTAAACAGCAAATCCCGAGCAGCTGTAGGCAGCAAAGAAAAAAGTGAGGTGTACTGTGGGCAGGAGGAAGTGTAAACACAAATGTCATCTTCCTACGGGTGTCAATTTTCATCTTCTACCAAGAATCTAAGGCTTTCAGGATCATTTCTCTCATTGCTGCTGATAGAAGGCAACTTTCTGGCAGCCCCAGGCAGCTGGAGCAGGCAGTGTGCAGAATGCTTTTCGGAGAAGCGCAAACCTCCTTGGATTCTAACATGGCACAGGTCCATGTGCTGGCTCAGAAGAACATCAATAGATCCGCCTACAGAAACGCATCTGATGGAGGCCGACTTGAAAGTCTGACCTTTGGGCAGTTGCCGACAGAGAGGCTGAAAGCCACCGGTTATCAGCTGCTCAAGATTGGAGCCAAAGCAGTGATGTAGACTATTGTGGAATGTGGAACAGTAGGAGAAATAGAGGTCAGCGGAAAAAAATACAGTTGGAGAAGTGAAAACCAGGAGAAGGTGCCTTGCGGAGTCACTGCGGCGTGTGCAGAGCATTTCACCACTTCTCCTGGGAGGGGAGGGCGAACACTGCAAAACTACTTTTATAAAGGAAGCCCTCCCATGCTTAGCCTGGCCTCTTGCTCCTCAAGGTAGAGGACTTCAGTGACCTTCACCTTTAGTACATTACCACACATCCACCGTCACTGTCAACATTGTTAGACTAGCATCATATTTCCCATTGACGACTTGCGTTACTGGCCGCATTTCTTCTTCCATCTCAGTATCTCAACATCACTTCCCATCTTCCTAGCCTGTCTTTGATTTGCATCCTCTGCACAAACTCTTCAGCAGTATCCAGGTCACCTGACCACCTGCCCTCTATATCTCTGTCGTCTATCCATCTATTTTCACATTACTTCTTTCAGCAAACTTAGAACAGATTTCCATTTTCAAACGTTTTTGTCAACACATCATTTTCTTCCCATAGCACTGCATCAATGCCCGTGTCTTATTTTCTACTAGAAGAAAAGTTTGGAGCTCTTGGAAAAACATACAGTATAAAAAGTTAAACATTTTTTTTCTTCTTCTTTTTAAATTCATTGTTTCTCGGACTTTCTTATTTTAGATTTTTTTTTTTCTTCAGTACTGGGGTTGAACCCAGGGCTTTATTACCGAGACACATCCCTACCTCTTTTTTTTTTTTAAATTTAAAAACAGGGTACTCTTAAATCACCAAATTGCCCAAGCGGATACTGCTGCCTCAAGCTCCCAGAGTGCTGGGGTTACAAGGATGTACTGCCATACCTTCGCTTCTTGTAAAAGAAGAGTTAACATGATGTTACATTGCTTTTGTTTTGCGTCTGCATTTTCAGCCAGCCCTCCTTCATGCTTTGTGTGGTTCCTTGCTGAGTGTCGCAGGGCTCTGTTCTGTTCTTCTCTTCTCTCCACTGTCCTTGCATGAGGTCACCCATCCCTCCTGGGCTTCAAGTACCACCTGGCTGCTAATGATTTCTCAAGTCCAAAGCTCTGTTCAGAGGCCTCTCCAGCACTGCAGACTTTTGAAATTTAAATAGTCCCTGTGGTAGGAGGTGAACATGACAACCACACTCTCCTCTCCCTCATGCCAGCAACCGTCCCTGTCTCCATCTCTCCAGATGGCAGACAGTCCAAAATAGAACACTCTCGTTCTTCTTGTTCCGTCGACTGCTCCATTTAAATATTCTTCCTCAAGCACCTGTTTTTCCTCCTTGAGCCTACATAATATAATCCAGAATTCCAACATCAGAGCCAGTCCCCAGCAGTTGGCTTGTTGGACCATGGAGGAAAAGAGCCATGAGGACAGTGCTGGCTTATAACAGGAGACCTACCGAGCAGGTCATTCAAACTGCAGAGCACAAAAACTCACCAGAAGTATTTGAGCCTTACCCTTCCTCTCTTTTAGTTTTCTGAATAACCTTCCTTGAAAAAATAGCTGCATTATGTGAGCATACAATATATTATATAATATGGGATAATAAATATTACCATAGGGAAGCAAGTTAATATTTCCACCATCTCACATGCTAATCCCAATTTTCATTTATTTCTGTAGCAAGACTGAGGAATCTTCGTCACTGTAGCTCTGTGCCAATGGCTAGACTGCATTCATCTCCTGATTCCTTATTTATAGCTGTTGCTTCTTGGAGGTGACTCTCTGTATTTCCCAGGCTGGGGTGTTGCTTTTAGGCATAGCTACACGTGGCCTTATTACTTACAAAGCCACACTTTCTCCCAGGTAGTACACAAGTACTTCTTCTCTTCCCTGGCACTACCACAACATGAAATGGGAAACAGCCTCCTCATCTTTGGGACCCAGAAAAAGTAGCCCAGAGGACTGGGGAGCTAAGCAAAACAAATGAGGCTTAAGAGAAGGAGCGCCTCCACGTAATTGCACTTCCTCGTCTCTCCCAGGGTGGATGGGGACTCACAAACTCCTCAGGCTGCCCTGGGTTAATAAATGCTCCAAATTTTCATTTCTTCTTCCTAATTGGACATCATCATGTGCTGATATCTGAGAACCAGACAGTAATGATTCCAATTTTGTTCGCTGCAGCTCCACAGACCAGCAAAACCCTTCTGCAATTGTTTCATGCGCTCCCACTCAGGGCCTCACAGTTATTAAAGGAATCCTGGAGGAAATTTGGCAAACGTTTGCTTTTCTTCCCAATAAAAGTTTCTTCTTTCTTTAAAAGTTGGCCTGGATCACCAATTTGTACTGTAGCTAATCACTGTGCATTTCAGAGTCTGCAGTCTTAACTAGCTGCACCTGTCAAATTCAAAAGACTCATGGAATCTCATCAGGGAGTGAAAAGAACTTGCAAGGACCTTTCGAAACCTCTGGCCCTGTTACAGTGACTTGTAGGGCTCAATCTGTCATAGCCCTGATCCTCTAAGTTGAGACAGGCATGTCCTGTGGACAAGGCCTTGAGAAGCCCAAACAAACACATCACATCTCCAAAGCAACCTCAGAGGCGGTCCTTCAGAGGTTCTGAGGCTCTCCCAGACCAAACATCTTGTCCTATATTGTCCTTGCTTTGTCCTTTTTAATGTCCCACATTCTGTTCCCAGATTGCCCTCACTGCCATTGACCTCTCCCTGTCTGGCAAGGGCAAGGACCCTGTTTGATCCCCAGCACCACATGCTGTGCTGACTCCACCCCAGACCTCCCCCCTTCTCACCAGCCGGCCACCAAGACCAGGTGGAGGTGCACACCTGTAATCTCAGTACTGGGGAGGCTAAAAACAGAAGGACCACTATGAGTCAGAGCTGCATCATGAAACGCTGTGCCAAAATACATAAAATTAAACAAATAGGCTCATTTTACTTCCTAAAAGTTCTGTCTCATCATCACAATTATTTTAACTTCGGCCACTTTCACTTAATATCTGAATAACTGTAACTGTCTCCCAGGGGCATTGCTCTGGGCTCTCAGTTTGCTGGCCACTCAGTAACAAAGATGTCCTAACCTTGCACCTGTGATTTTGTCCTTTGGAAAAGTACATAGGTCTGAGGATATATTTTTAGGGAAATATTGTTCTGAAGATTTTCCTTCCTTTAGAAATAGCTGCAGGTGCCCTGGTCTGCCACATGCTGGCCAGCACTTTGCATATGAGAGAACACACATCAGTGATTTGGCATACAGAACTCTGATAAGCACTGGCTTACTGGAAGGCTCTAAAAAGAATCGGGCCAGTGGTCAGTGAGAGCTGGGAGCCACTCCTGACCTCTCCAGTCTGACCAAACCCAAGTGACACATTAAATTACTACCTACTGTGACTGTACATACTTTATGCTATTCAACCTTCAAAACAATCTGTTACATGGGTATTCCTATTTACCAATAAGCAGTTTGAGTTTCCAGACATCAAATATCTGGTCAGAGGCTACGTTGTGGGGCCACTAGGTAGGCTTGGATATGACCCCAGGAACTACTTTTAGCCACCGTATCCAACCGAAAATCAGCTGTAGCTGAAAAAACATAAAGTCCCAGCTCACCTTGGGGACCCAGCCTCATTCCCCATGGAGGCCATAGTCTGGTGGACACTCCTCATGCAGTCACTGACAGAGGGACAGCCAAGGCAGAAGAAGTCAACCTATCCTGCAGCCAGCAAGGAGGTAGCCCTGGATGTGGCAGATTTGAACTTGATTTGTGGCAGATGTTGGGGAGGTGACAAATGGCTCCGCAGAGAGATTGTTGTAAGAATACTGATCACTCAGCGGACAAAACACTGGGCATCTCCCTGCTGAATGTTCCATACATTTTGGACAAAGTCTAGCTCCAGAGTGAAGATGACCTTGCTCCAGCTGCTGCTTATACTGTGTTTGCTCTTTGTTTTAGTTACTTTTTAACTCACTGCTGGGACAAAATACCTCACACTCAAAATTAAGGAAGGAAAAGTTTACATAGTGCAGAGTTTGTTGAGATTTTAGTATAGTAGGCGGGCTCCCAGGCAGAGTGGCACATGGCAGAGGACAGCCGTTCATGGCAGTAGAGAACAGTGAAGAGCAAATGCTTCTAGGGAGCCTCTCTCCCCTCCTTATATTATAAACAAGCTACCCTGGGGCTGGGGGTGTAGAACTCACACAAAGCCCATGCCCTCCTCTTGTAAAGGATGAGGATTTTTAAAACCTAAGAATCCTGGCTTACTGCTGTCACTAAACTTCTAAGCTTCTCAAGTTGGCACAGGGTATCAACCAGCACACTCTTCATCTCTCTATGCCTGACCACTGGACTGTTTGTGGTTCCCCGAATACACCACATAGCTTCTCTGCCTGGGCTCTTGCATGGACTTCCCCTCATCCTCTTCTCTCCTTCTTTTGGTCTCCACATTTCCACATCACGCCTCAGCTTAGGCAGTGCCACATCCAGGAAGCCCTCCCGGCTACCAAGCACAACAAACTCTGCACTGAACTTTCATGGATACCTCTGACTGAGTACACTGGCTCATCAGCAGTTTTTGCTCTTATTTCTAATTGTCCAATGTTTTTTCTTTATATCTCTGCACCACTCAAAACAGTAGTCACTATCTTTCTTAAAATAACAAACAGAAATGGACAGCCAACAAATATCCGAAAAAGTGCTCACTTAATACCATTAGCCATCAGGAAAACACAAATCAAAACTATAATGAAGATAGTTGTTTTCCTTCTAGCCAACTAGAGACAAAGATCAGTGAGGGAAGCTCTGAAAACTTGCAGTAGGAAGCTCAGGGGAGGCAAAGGAAGTGAGACACAGGAAGGACAAATCCTGAAGCTTCAGTCTAGAGCTAGGGGTTAGAGGAGGTGCTGAGTATCACCTCCTACAGCTCAGATCCCGTGAGCTGACACTGTTGGTAGAGGATGTAACACAAGGGAGCGAGTTGGCCAGGCTGCTCCTGACCTTCTCACCCTCCACGTTGGGTAAAGGCAGCCGGTAGAGGACATGTGCGCCTATCAAGGCACCAGAGAATCTAAAAACCAGAGACCTGTGCCGGGGAAAGCACCAGTGAGCCCATAGGAACGCTGGAAACAAACACAGAGTTCTGGCGAGAGAAGCAGATTTGTACACCGGAAAGGCCTCCATTCAAGGTGTTTCAGGAGTGTGCAGTGACTAGACATGAAAAGACCCGGGTGAGAAAGTAATTACAATGGCCCCCCAAAAGGCACTCACCCATTCTTTTTTTTTTTGTTTTTTTTTTTGTCTTTTTGAGGCAGAGTCTCGCTATGCAGTTCAGGCTGGCCTTGAGCTCACTTTTGTAGCCCAGGCTGGTGTCAAGCTCACACCCACCCTCTGCCTCAGCCTCCCAAGTGCTGGGATTACAGGCGTGTGCCACCACTCCCGGCTTGCTCAACATTCTTCCTCCAAAGACCAGGAGTGCTACGTCCACAGGACAGCCTGCTCACGAATCAGCACCCCCATCCCATACCCACACAGGAACCCCCCCCACCCCCACCCCACACAGGGGCTGCTGAGCTCTTAAACACCACCAGCTTCACAGGCTGGAGAGTGAGGCAGATGCCATGGGCAGAGAGAGGAGAATAGAAGCTTGGCCCGCCCGAGGGTGAGCTCCTGTGTGCCCATCAGGAAACTCAGAGAAAGAGAACCCAGAGGCAGTATCGGGCTTGGGAAGGGGACAGAGATAATAAAGGCCTTCAGGAAAATCAGCAAAAAAGTGGGCTGGTACTGAGCCAACCATACTGCATCCTCCTCCCTCCTTCTTCACTAAAGGGGTCCAATCAAAAGACAGAGGCAAACCTGCCAGCTAACCACGCCCCCGGAGGCCAAACAAATGTAGCGGAGGATAACCCCGCCCCCACCGCCAGTGGGAGGGTGGGTTCAGCGGTCTAGCATGATTCCCACCTTCTCAGACATCTGCAGACCACTGAACAAATCACAGGAGCGGCCCTGGTTCGGAGACCAACAAAGGTGTAAAGAGAAAAGAAATTCAGGACGAGGAATTTAGAAACAGAGGGAGGTGCGTGGGAAGGGGTAGAAGACTAAAAAGGGAAACAAGCTGTGTTATGTACGTGCATCTACGCCCCAAGCTGAACGCAAACTTCGTGTATTGCAAACAGGCAATAATAAATTTTTTTTAAAAAGTAAACGAGAGTACCTTGTGGTGACCATGCAGGAACTACCCAAACTCAGAGACCCATCCAAGCACCCAGTAAGTCAAAACTGCCTCATTTGTGAACATAGGAAAAGAGCTCAGTGGTTGAATTCAGACTGTATGTAAATTGAACTGTGAAAGTCCTGCAATGCTGCATTCTCCTAGATGTGCTTGCTTTATTTATTTATTTATTTTTTATTGTTAGGACAGGGTCTACAGGGTCTCACTAGTGAGAGTGATCCGCCTGTGTTCAGCCTCCCAACAGCTGGGATTACAGGTGCTCGCCACCACGTCCGGTCTCAGTCGACATCTCCATATGCCCCAGAGGCAGGGTTAGCACAGCATGCCAGGGATGCACTCTGCCTAAGCAGGCACTTTAATTCACTGAGCTATTTGGTGTCCCCCTTAGACGTGCTTCTTTATTGCTGCGCTCTCTCTCTCTCTCTCTCTCTCTCTCTCTCTCTCTCTCTCTCCTCTTTCTTTTTCTCTTTTTTCTTTCTTTCCCTTTCCCTTCCTATTTCTTCTTTCCTCCTTGCATCTAGGATACAAATGGGAGGTGTTTTTCTATGCAAAAAAGGGAAATAGGAATTAACCAATGCTTTAAAATAAATAGCACCTTCCAGAGTCAAATTAGGATAACTCTCACCCCAACTGTAGGCAGATGATTCAAACTCCAGGTCATTATCAGCATCTGAACAGGTTCTGACCTTCTTGCCACTTTCGTCAAGCCCCAATTACAGTTCCCTACTTCTGTATTCTTTCTCCCTTCCCACACATACTCCCTCTTAGTTATTCTTCTTGTTGCTGAGATAAAATGCCTGATGCTCAAGCTAAGGGAGGAAGGGCTTATTTGGCTCACAGTTTGTAAAGCTTTCAGTCTATGCTTGGCTGGCTTCAATGTAGGGTGGCACATGGCAGAGAGGCAACAGCTCATGGCAGCAGGGACAGCAAAAGGGAGAGACAAGACTGTTTCTGTCTTTTACATTGTATGCAGGTGATCTGCCCTGGCGGGGGCGTGTAGCACCCATCCCTTTAACCCTAGGTGGAACTAAGCCACACTCATCAGTGGACTGATTTACCAGCCACAGTCCTTCATCCCAGCCTCATGCACTCTAAATTCAGCCATGTCTGAAAAAGCTCTATGACTGCATAGGCTTTAGGGGAACATCTGGACAGAGCCCTAGCACTCTCTCAAACCTCCTCCTTTTCACCAGCACCCCACTCCAGTTGTAAAAAACGTACCAACAGAGTTTGACATCCTATATCCTCTGTTTTTGTTTCTTTTCACTTCCTGACCTGCCTAATTCCCTTTCCTCTTCCTATTTCCTTCTCTCACTCCATCCTAGGGTACCTATCAGAACTAGCAGATTGCAATCTTTATGGGTCACTTAAAAAGGAGTAAAATTGTTAAAGTAAGCTTATGAAAATTAAAAATCTTTTATGTATTAATTTGGTACAGTTCTGCCTATGCAGCTCAGACTTGTAGTGATCCTCCTGTCTCAGCCTCCCCAGGGCTAAGATTACAGGAATGTGCCACCATACTCAGTTTCGGTGACTGGCACAATGTGCCCAGGATTCTGGGGCTGGCACAGCACGCAGTACTGAGGATCAAACCTGGGTCCTTGCACTTGCCAGCCAGATGCTTAGGTTGCTGAACTATCTCCCCAGCCCTAAAGAAAGTTTTTAATACGCATGAATGATGTGTGGATGGGTATGCTGATGTTGATAATAACTGGAAGGGCTACTCTTCTCACAACACAACCACTAAAGCTGATCTTATTAAGCTGCATAGGCATATAAATAGCAAAATGTGACCAAAAAAACAAGATCACATCACTGAACAGCAGACAAAGTGCTCACCACACTAGCAACAGAACTCTTCTACTATGAGCCTCAAGCCTAAGCATACATGTGCGCATGCAAAAACTTCTCCAAGAGTTCGTAACATCTTCAAAGCTGATCTACTGGGCAACAGGAGGTTGTGGAAGAAGTGGAAGGAGATGGCTAAAAAAAGGTAGGGAGTGTGCGCTGAAATGTATGTAGGGATAAAACAAACAAAAATAGATTGATAAGATATTCACCAAGTTCAAAGATGATGTAAACAACTGAAAAATTTATTTTTTATTTGCTGATTGATTGATTGATTGATTGACTGATTTATTTTTGGCAGGACTGGGGTTTGAACTTATGACTTTGTACTTGCCAGGCAGTAACTGAGAAATTTAATTGATAAAGCTGTCAGTGATTTTAAAGAATATACAACCAAAGGTTGGGTGAATTTTCCAAGACAATAAAAGATATGAACACTCAGTTTATCAGAGAGTTAGACTTTGTAAAAGCAATGTCAACCAGAAATCCATTCTATAAAAAATCTATTGAAAGTATGGGGAGCATAGATGATCAGTGCAAAATGGATGCAAAAGACCATATACACAGAGAAATATTAAAAAAAAAATAAAAGGTAACAGAAACTGGAACCAAAAACTGGTAGATGAGTCAAAGAGAACCAACCTAAATATAATAAAGAAAGACAGAAGACAGAACAAAATGATGGCACCAACTATTGGCACACCCAGCTTCATAAGACGAATACAGCTGGACATAAAAGACCATATAGGTGTCAACATGATCATAATGAAGAACTTTAATATGCTACTATCATAAATAGACAAAAAGAATCAACACAGAAATATTAGAATTGAACCACATCTTCAAATAGATGGACACAATCCCTAGCCTCAGAATGCTCCACCCAACAGTAAGAGCATACACATTTTTTTCTCAGAAGCACACAGAACTTTCTCTAGAATAGACCATTCTTGACTATAAAGCGTGCTGATTAAATACAAATAAAAATATTCTCATGCATATTATCAGATCATGGTGCAATGAAACTAGAAAGCATTGGTGAGGAGGAGAAGGGGAAGTACAATGATCATGATACTATATGCATACATATTGAACCCCCAAGCTAAGTATAATCACTATGCATTATAAAAATATATTAATAAAATAATTTAAAAATAATTACAATGAGCTATCATATCACTTTATAATGGCTATTTTATTTACATAAAAATTAAAAAGTACATTAAAGGGACCATCAACAAGCAAAAAGCCTGTCCATGGAACAGGAAAAGATATTTCCAAATCATACATCTAGTAAGGGATTAATATCCAAAGTATATAGAGAACTAAAACTCAAGAGAAAAACAGAGACTTTTCATTCTTGATGTCAGTGAAAGGATTTTGGTACCTGTATCAGCAGTTTAATCCTATAAAATCCAATGGTCCATAACAGTAGTGAGTTATCAGTACAGCTGGCAGCTGGCGACTGTCAAAAGTTGTTAGTGATTTGAACTTCTCACAGTTTAGCATATTATTTTGACATTCCTTTTTCCATCTTGTGGTTACACGTTTTTGCTGGATGCTTAAGATCAAGCTAAGGTGAGACCTCTATAAATAGAAAAAATTAACTTTCTGCTATATAACAAGGTCAGTTAAATCTTCTTAGGACTTGCTTTGGAACCATTTACAGCATTTCTTAGAACTTCTGTCGGTGTCAGCCATCTGGATGAGTCATGGCATAATGGCTATTTTAAAAAACAGAAACAAAATATAATGATAGCAAGAATGTAGAAAAAGGAATCCTCTTCTACTCTTGGTGGGAATGTAGATTAGGACAGTACTATCAAAAACAGTGTGGAGACTTCTGTAACAGCCAAGACTAAGTAAATGTCATAGTTCAGCTATCCCAGTCCTGGGAATGTACATAAAGAGATGAAATCAACATGCCACAGAGATACCTTTATACTCCTGTTTATTGTACTGCTATTAACTGTAGCTAAGATACAGAATCAGCCTAGGTGCCATCAACAGATGAAGACAATGCATGTACATACACAGAGAAAATTATATAGCCATAAAATTCTGTCATTTTCAGTAAAATGAATGGAACTAGTTAAATAATACAGACATACAAAGATGAGTACCATATGTTCTCTCTTATATGTGGAAGCTGAGAAAGTCAAGCTGCACATAAAATAGTGATTACTAGAGGTTGGGATAGGTCTGGAGGTAGGAGTGAGAGGAAGGTGGGATTCAATCAGGACACACCCTATGCATGTATTAAAATATCACAATGATTCCTTGGAATATGCAGAATTAATACAGGTTAATCCCATTAAAATTATAAGAATAGAAATAGTTTATTACTTAGCTGCATGTGCTACTGACATTTAAAATTTTTAAAATAAACATAATTTCTTAATTTATATTAGCCATATATCAAGTGCTCAGTCACCAATATGTGGCTAGTGGAAACTATGTTGGATAGCACACAAATTAAAGATACTTTTATTATTCTAGAAAGTTCCATCAGTCACCACTAGATTATAGGCTAAGCAGAAGCAGAAGACAGTCTGTAACGTGCCTCTCTTTAGTCCTAGAGCCTGGTATCTACTGAGTTTGAAATAAAGGTGTGCTGAATTTACTAATTACATGCATTAGTAAATAATTTTGCCTTGGTTTTATTTTCTTGGGGACCTACTAAAAGCTAGACATTTTCTGCTATGGCTTGTACTCGTTTACCCCAAAGCCTCATGGTATTATAGGTGGAATTTTTCAAAGGTGCTTGGATCGAGAGTATGTGATTCTAACATCAAGGATATGTGATTACTAAATTAATCCATTGATTGGGTTGGCATAGCTCTGGGTGTGGACAATGGGAAGGCCTGCCCTGGATGTGAACGTTACCTACCCTGAGTACATGTATCCCGGATAGACCATCAGAGACAGAAAGGGGGCTTCTGTAGTCACTGCTTGTCACCTGCTGCTCCCTGATTATTTTGTTGCTTTGCTGCCTTCTGCCCACCATGAACTGTTTCTCCGCTATGACATCCCTTTGCCCTGCTGCCCTGCCATGGAGTCAGTCAACAATGGGCTAAAACCTCTACAATCTGTGAGCTACAATAAACCTTTCCTCCTTTAAATTTGAGTGTTGAATATTTTATTTCAGCACTGAGAAAAAGTAACTAAGACACCATCCCCTAAGTGAAAAAGCTCCTTCAGTGCCAGGCCTCTAGATTTGTTACAGCTCATAGCCTAGTGTAAGGTTTGCTAAACAAACAACAAAGAAAACATTGAAACAAATGCTAAACACAATTGAAAGCTCAGGAACATACTGTGACACAATTACATAGGTTGGTTTTGGATAAAACCTAGTAAAGGGTCAGAGTGAATTTAAATAAAACCAGAAACAAGGTTAAGGCCAGATGCTGACAAACCTTGAACTCCATGAAAAGGAGCTTGAACTTAATGCAATAGAAAATCAGTGACTCATTTAAGAACTTTAATCAGAGAAGTTCACTTGATCTAGTTTGTGCTTCCAAAGGACCACTTCAGCAGTGCTGTGGGGGATGGGCTAAATGAACAGCGGTTCATGGGCAGACAGATCAGCAAGGACACCTTGGATGTGTGGCAGGGGAGTAGCTCTGAGGAGTGACCCTGGGGGAGAAGGAGCTCAGCTCAAGGCTATTCTGAAATTGATTGAACAGCTCGTGTGACTAAATGGGTAGAAGGGGAGATAAACTGAAACAAGGACACCTCCAAGGAAGCCTGCTGGAGCAGGAGGGTCTGCTAACATCTGGGTCCTGCCCCCACCTGGCTCCAGGGACTGCATTATGGGTGATTAACTCATGGCCAGCTTACTTTCTTATCAGGGTTACCACAGATACATCAGCATGACAGGTGAGGCGTGGGGAAGAAGGCACTGCATGCTGAAGTCAGAGCTGAATATTACATGCAAGTCACTATTTGATTGATCTTTTAAGCAATTCTGGGATTCTGTCACTTAAAAACCAATAAATCTTTGAAGGCCCGGGGAAAGCAATACGAAAGCAATAAATCTCCATTGTGAAATATTAGAAAAATAGGCCAAGCTGCTGCTGGGTTTGGCTGGAGGGATGAGAGTCCAGGGGTCCTCCCTGCTGCTCTCCGTATCTTCCTGCATGGGAGACTCTACCAGAGTCAGCCCCCCGGGGGTTCTTCAGAGCAGTGAGCAACCAAGCAGGGCCTGGAGTTGGCTTCATCAGGAGCTAAGCATCATGGCCACAAGGAAGAAGAGCCTACGTGTTGGGCTGGAGGCCACGGCTCAGGTGGGAGCCTGCAGCTACATGCGGAGAGACCCTGTCAGAATTCACAAGCTGCAGCTTGGGAGCTGGAGGGCTGCTACGTCATCTTGCCTGCCACCGGGACCAGGAAACTTGGTCCATGTCTGACCACTGGCCTTAGCTGTTATGAGCTCTGTGACCTTGGGCCAGTTACTTAACTGCAATTTCTCTCTCTGAAATGAAGATGATATTTCCTAGCTTATTCACCAGGTAGGGGAAGATTTGATGGATACGACAGAAGAAAACTATCAACTGTAGAGTCTTTTAGAAAATACTGTTATTTGGGCTGGGGAGATAGCTTGGCAGTCTGAGTGCTTGCCTGACAAGCGCAAGGACCTGGGTTCGATTCCTGGTACCACATACCATGCCAGCCTTGAAGCCGGGCATGGTGGTGCATGCCTATAATCTCAGTGCTGCGGAGGCTGGGACAGCAGGATCACCACAAGTCTGAGCTGCATAGTGAAACCCTGTACCAAATAAATAAATAAAAGATTTTTTTATAACTGGTATTGATTGATTGATTGATTGATTGACAGGGTCTCACTGTGTAGACCAGGCTGGCTTTGAACTCACTATGTAGCCCAGGCTGGCCTCAAACTCTTGGAGATCCTCTTGTCTCAGCCTCTCAAGTGCTGTAATTATAGGTGTGTGCCATCACACCTGGTAAAAATATTGCTATTTCTTAAACAACTTCTGGGTTGTTTCCAAGATTTAGTCAAGGCATCCTTGACCTAGCAAGTCCTGTATCATGAGTAGCATTTCACTGGTCTCACCTGTTCCCATCTTGTGCTTATTTACAGAGCTTGATATAAAAGTTTAACATATGCATATAGAGTGTCATAGTCAAATCAGGGTAACAAGTATTTCTATCTCCTCAAATATTATCATTTTCCTGTGAATAACCTTCAAAATTTTCTACTTACTTTGAAATATGTGATACATTATTTTTGTACTTTCCCTGCACCACAACTCCTTCCTCCTACCTATGGTAAAATATGACTCAAGGTATCCTTTTTTTTCTTTTTATAAAGAGAATAAAAATAGTAAAAAAAATCCTATACACACCAAACTTTAGAAACAGTACAGAATTTCACACAAAAAAAAATGATAGAAATTCAACAATGGTTTTCATGTTAAGCATTGTTGTCTTCTAATTAGTTGTTCAGATTACCAGCTATATGCGTGAAAAATTGACTAAAAAATTAAAAAGAAGAGAAAAACAAAATTTAAGCATTAACTGCTCTTTTTAATAGATTGGCAGAAAGCAGCAGTAGTTATCCAAGCTATTCTGTGTATATACGTATATTTTTCTATTTCCCTTCCTTATTTTTATCTTTTCCCCTTTCCTTCATTCAAGTTGTTCCTTCCCTTTGAACAGTATGTTTCTCTTTCCCAGTGTCTATTGTACCTCACAGATTCCATTTGCTCTTTCAGGTTCTTACACAAGGGAGACAATATGATGTTTGCACATGTGGGTCTAATTTATTTCCCTTATGAGTATGGTGTTTACCTATGAAAGCCTCAGGTTTATCTTTCTTTATAACCAAGTAGTACTCCATTGTATAGAAATACCACATTCTTTTTTATCCATTCCTCAGTTGATGGGCATCTGTGTTGCTTCCAACATTTAGTCAAGGCATCCTTGATCTTCTAAGAGTCCCATATCACGAGTAGAATTTGATTGGTCTCACCTGCTCCCACCTTTTAACCTGCAGGCCCCCATACTATCCACTCTTTCTGGTGATGCTCATCTCTCCTTCTGGTCTACCAACACAATCTCTGGCCCTGCTACCTGGTGTCAATTTATTTCTTTTACTGATTTCATTATTTTGTTTGCTTATTTGCTCAGTGCCCTACCTCCCTGCTCATTCACAGGCACATTTATTAGTTAGGAAGTCCCAAGAAGGCAGTAATATGTCCACCTTTTTCACTGCTTATCCCTGATGTTTAGCTCACTTCTTTGTCCATAGTGAGTGCTCAATAAATATTCACTGAAAAACTTTGCTGCCAACAGCCTCCCATATACACATTCCAGGGCCCGAAGTTCAAGGGGAAAAATGGTAAAAGCAACTAAAATCTACTCTGTGGCACTTCCACTCTGTAACTGTAGCTGTCCTGAAAGTCTTGCTAGGTGGCACTGGTTCGTCTTTTCTCCTTCTTGGAAAATGCCCAAGCAATGTCTGAAAAATAGTTTCAGAAATAGAGCACACACTACCCTCAGTGATCCAGAGCCTTGGGATGCAAAGCAGCCAGACATCTCCAGACACCAACCATTTCCCCTTTGAGCAGTGACATTTCTTTTATTTAATTTTTTGGATGAAAATGTCACCAAAATATGTCATGCATACTTTTCTACTAGAGAGGTGGCCTGGTATGGTAATGAGTATAGGGTTAGAGTCAAAACTGGGTTTAAATCTCACTTATTGTTCTTGTGTCATGGCATGGGTCGATGCACTTAGCTTCAGTTTATCTAAATTTCCACATCTGTGAAAGAAGGGGCCTTTACTAAAGTGCTGTGAAGATACAGACAGTGTTATGTACAATGTCGCTGTTTTAAGTTAAAGATACATTTTTGTTTTGAAAAACATAATCAAGGAATAAGAACTCATAGCTCTGAGGGTCTATGACTCAGGCCTCCTTGAGTTTTGAGTACTCATGTCTGCTCTGGAGAGCTGCCCTGTTCCTTTGCTTTTTGCCAGTCTTGATTGCTCATTGCTGCTGGACCATTTCCATCCCTTCTCCCTCCTCATAATTTACTGTAGTTTAAGTATGCATGAGCATGTTCAACTGACATGCAAAGTAAGAACATGGCAGACTCAGAAAATGTAAAGCTTTCTGTTATTGGTGAAAAACCTCCCATGCATTTTTGTTTGGGGATTCAGAGGACTCCTGTACTTAGGGGAGGGTTGGAGATCTTGGTCTCCGGTGTCTGGAATCAGCAGGCCTGTGTGTCTGGTACTCCCCTGTTGACTCAGGCTGTGAAATACTGCCCACGCTTTAAAGAGTAGGAGAATAGAGAAAGAGAAGAAGAGAGTGAAAGAGAGAGGGAACATGGAGGAAGGGAAGAGAGATAGAGATTGAGATTGAGATTAAGCATCTCACCCAACATCAAGGCTGCAGTGTGATAACTGGGTTTAACCTGGGTTTATTGACATCAAATTGATCTTTCCATGGTCCCACACAGCCAGAAGACTGGGAGAAAACTGGACTAAAGGTGCATTCACTAGGAGACCACACAATAGGATGTCTGCCAGACCATGTCTCTTGCCCATAGATGTATGCAGATTGAATAACCGAACCCACAACAGAAACATCTGGCTGCCATCAGCCAGGCTGGGCTCTGGGTCAGCTGCTACCTTTCTGTATTATCTAGTCAAGCATTTCCCTGTTTGGCCTACATTTATCTTCTGGCAAAGTCAGATTTGGCAATAATGACTGATGTTGCTGTATAAAAGTTGATAAGTTTGCTAAAGGGAGTAAGGCTTTGTTGGTCAAAATGGAACAATGACAGGATACTCAGTGGTGCTGCATTCCAACTCACCTTTCCTGATTCCTGTTTATTGTCTGTGTCTCTTACACCTCTCTGCACCTCAGTTTTTTTCATCTGAAAATGGAGCTAACAACTCATGGTATATAGAGAAAATTAAGTAACAGAAGAAAACCAGGGGACTAATAACCTGATTTGACTCTAGAGCTACCATTTAATTTTGCTTATCACAAGTAGAACAGTCACTGTGCCAAACAGAAGGGCCAAGCTCTACTGTAATATTATTCAAGCCTATCTCAGTGCCTGAAGGTTCGCTTGTCTGGGAAGGAGGATGATCCAGAGTTTCCAGACTTACACAGTTTTGGTGACTGATACTATCTGTTCCCCTATCTGTAATGTCCAGGTAGAGCTGGATGCAGAGTGGAGAAAGGAGCTGAAGTCCATCTCAGAGCTTTCTCCTAGGCTGGTGTACCAGACTCTGGAGACACCAGGAGTGATGTCACTGGAAGCAACCCTCCAGGGCCATCCGTGGTCTTCAAATAAGCTAGACCTTCTCACATCTATTCCTGTTCTTATCCCACCACTTCACTTGACCTCTGTGCTAAGGTGAACTTCACCAGGCACAGGCTCTCACCTTCGTGCTGTTGCCTGTCCAGGGCACCTGCAACTTGGGTGAAACTTTACACAACACTGAAAATGCAGCTCTATGCCTCCTCTGAAGAGAATCCTCTCCTCTGAGTTTCCATAACTCTATAAGTCCTATTAAGAATACACTGTATTGCAACTATGTTTTCTCGCTTCTCTCTCCCAATTTAGAATTCTGCTTCCTT
>PVKN010016848.1:0-17662 GCA_004027915.1 Capromys pilorides | reverse complement strand
GCGGTGGAGCGCGGCTGGGTAGGAACTCTGGGCTCAGCGCGTGTGAAGGACGGGGGCGGGCGGTGGCCCGGGCCCGGCCCGGGAGCGGTATGGCGGGTGGGGCGCTGAGAGATCTAGTAGACTGGAGAAGCCGTGGGGGGGGGCGGGGGGGCGGGGCGCCAGGCCTCCGGTTGGGGGAAGGGGAGCGTTATAGCGAGGCCCGAGAGGGCGCCGCGCCCAGGCTCCGCCCCTCGGGTTGGACGGGGGAGCAGGGGCCTGCTGGCCCAGCAGACAACTCGGAGAGGAGGGGTTCACTGGGGACCTACACGATTTAAAGGTGGGATTTTATACATTTGTTCCTAGTCTTTTGACTAAGCTTTTATTGCTTCCACAGATCCACCTCCGACTCTTAAGCCAGAGACTCAGGTAAGATGACTCTTCCCTTCCCAAGCTAATATCACAACCTGACAATACTCCCCTTCTTCATAGATGTTCCTCTTAAATTTGTGTCTAGCTTCAGTGTAATCCGTGCTTCCTTCCTTTCAGCCGCCAGAGAAACGTCGGAGAACAATTGAGGATTTCAACAAATTCTGCAGTTTTGTTTTGGCTTATGCTGGTTATATCCCTCCTAGCAAAGAGGTAGGGATAAGAGAACTAATTTGAATCAGGATTGTATTACTTTGGAGGAGCACTATCTAAAATGTTATGTACTAGGGAAATTGGAAGCTTCAGAGTAGTAAAGGGGAAGCGGGAATAAGGTGAGAGAGTAATATATAGTAGATGTTGACTTGAATAGAAGTGATAGAGGAGGTAACAGGCATGACCAAGATCTTGGAGTGATCTTGGTTACTGTTAATAAAAGATGTTTCTGGGTAAATTTTAGGGAACTGGAAATAGTAACAAGTGAGGCTATAAAGGAACAGGGCTAAAGAAATACAGCTTTGGACTGGCAGGGTTTAGTGTTCGGAAGCCAGGGCAGGGAGCTCATGAGGGATACCTTGTTCTCGGCAGCAGTGACACAGAGATAGCCATGAGGAGAGCATGTAGCAACTGGAGTGAAGATAAATCTTAAGTACAATGAGATTTTGTGGTTTGGGGTTGGATATTCGGGCTAGATCTAATCCTCGTTCAGGCTGAGCTTTTGTGGAGGGCTGAGGTGACATTAGGTTTCTGCTCACTGTGGTCTTTTTTTTTAAAGGAAAGTGACTGGCCAGCCTCTGGCTCTAGCTCTCCATTGCGAGGTGAGAGTGCAGCAGACAGTGATGGCTGGGACTCAGCCCCTTCAGATCTTCGTACCATCCAGACATTTGTTAAGAAAGCAAAGTCATCCAAAAGAAGGGCAGCTCAAACAGGTCCTACCCATCCAGGACCCCCAAGATCCACTTTCTCTCGTCTGCAGGCTCCTGACAGTGCCACCCTGCTTGAGAAGATGAAGCTGAAGGACTCTCTCTTTGATTTGGATGGGCCCAAAGTGACATCTCCGCTGTCTCCTACATCCCTAACACATACCTCTCGGCCCCCTGCTGCTCTCACCCCTGTACCCCTTTCCCAAGGGGACTTCTCCCAGCCTCCTCGAAAGAAGGACCGAAAGAACCGAAAATTGGGGCCAGGAGGTGGGGCTGGTTTTGGGGTGCTACGAAGGCCTCGGCCAGCTCCTGGGGATGGGGAAAAGAGGTCTCGAATCAAGAAGAGCAAGAAGCGGAAGTTGAAAAAGGCAGAGCGGGGGGATAGACTCCCACCTCCTGGCCCTCCTCGGGCACCCCCCAGTGATACAGACTCTGAGGAGGAGGAGGAGGAGGAAGAGGAAGAAGAGGATGAGGAAGAGATGGCACCAGTAGCTGGGGGTGAAGCCCCAGCTCCTGTGCTCCCAACACCCCCTGAGGCCCCTAGGCCCCCTGCTGTAGTGCATCCTGAAGGAGCTCCTCCCACAGACAGTGAAGGCAAGGAGGTCGGTAGCACTGAGACAAGCCAAGATGGAGACGCCAGTTCCAGTGAAGGCGAGATGCGGGTGATGGATGAGGACATCATGGTAGAATCAGGTGAGAGGCTTAGGGTAGCAGGGACTATGGGTTTGGGGAGGTGTGTGTTGGAGATCCAAAAGTTGAGGCAGAACACCAAACAAACCTTCTTTTCCCCAGGTGATGACTCATGGGATCTGATCACGTGTTATTGCCGAAAGCCCTTTGCAGGGCGCCCCATGATTGAGTGCAGCCTGTGTGGGACGTGGATCCACCTCTCCTGTGCTAAGATTAAGAAGACCAATGTCCCTGACTTCTTTTATTGCCAGAAATGCAAGGAACTTCGGCCGGAGTCTCGGCGGTTAGGGGGGCTTCCCAAATCTGGAGAGCCCTGACATCATTATCTCTAGCTTGGAACTTCCAAGTGACAATGTAACTTGGGAGATGAACCTCAAGGTCTTCAGCCTGTCACTTGGAGTGTGGATATTGTCCCCACTTCAAGGCAGAAATTCCCAAGTGAGACTTCTTTGGAAATGAGTGTCAGCGTTCCTAACCTTTCCTTCCTCTTCACCTGGTGGACTTGAAATTGGACTTATTACAGTTGGGGGTGGGAGGCTGTGGGTCCAATAGATACATAATCTTGCTCCCTTGGACCTGCCACCCCTCACTTTGTGGGCCAGGGTTTGAACTGGGATAGGACAGTTGTCTATAAAACTCTAGTGTAAATATAGCACTCCTTTCCCTCATCTATTCACTCCCCATTTATTTTCTTATACACCGGTTGTATTTTTAATTTTGGACTTAACCTTCAGAGCATGGCAGCTCAAAGGTGGAGGACAAGAGCCTGGCCAAGTGGAGCAGGAAAGCAGAAAGGTGACTTTTCACTCACCTCTTCTGTTTTTGGTAATATTGGCCACCTGTTTGTACAGACAGTCTAGTGTTGTAAATAAAGCAGAGTGGGCTCTTTGGTGTTTATAGCCCTTACTAACTCCTGCTTGGAAAGGAAGGCCTTTGAAAAGCTTGCAGAAGACTGGAGCTGGAGCTGAAAATCAGTTTTCCAGGTCCAATCTGAAGATAATCTGGTTCTGGGTTTTATCCACCTTAGCATACTTTAGGATTGGAGTAGCCAATCCGAGGACCCTAACTTTGTCCTGGACTTTCAAATCTTGCCTCCCTCATCGTCACAGACTCCCTGCACTTCAGGGTGCTCCTGCTGATCAGAGCTGCCTCTGTCCCCACGACCCCAGGGTTACAGAAGAGCGGGAGCCCGTTGCTTCCACCTGAGCTCCACTTTAGGGTGTCCTGAAGACTTTCAGAGGGGGCCTTCCCCTGAGGGCGGAGCTGTTTTGAGGCCAGGGACCGTTGCTTAACGCTGCGATCGCGTGGCTACTGGAGCTGGAAAGGAGAGGTGTTCACGTGATCAAGGGATGTCACGTGATAGAGCTAACTAGGGCGGTGTGAAGTGGGTGAAACCGGGTCACGTGGTATGGGGAGAGGTGGGCGGGGACCTGGAGCTCGCTGGCGGGGGTGCGCGGCTGAGTCGTTCGTGGCTTTGGGTCGTGCCCCACGGCCTGAGGGTCCACGCCGCCACTCCGGTGCCCTACACCATCTCTTTACCTATTTCGAAACAGGGCCTGTCAATAGCCGCGCTCTCGTCGGTTTGCGGGTTTGCGCAGGCGCGGCGGGGGAGTTCAGCTGGTTTGGGTGGGCGGCAGAGCCCAGGAGCGCGCGGGCGAAACCATGGCGGGCAGCGGTACGGGGGGCGGTAACGTCGGGGAGACGAAGGTGATTTACCACCTGGATGAGGAAGAAACACCTTACCTGGTGAAGATCCCTGTCCCAGCCGAGCGCATCACCCTCGGCGATTTCAAGAGCGTTCTGCAGCGGCCCGCGGGCGCTAAGTACTTTTTCAAGTCTATGGATCAGGATTTCGGGTGAGCGCGAGGCCTATACTGTGAGAAGGACGGGTGCTGTACTAGACTGGATTGGGCGTATTGAAAGGCATAAATACATTCAGGGATATTTCAGGCCCATAGTGGAAGAGATTGTTTTATGCTGGGATAGAATGGTCATCCCAAAATAGATAAGATTATGTTTGAGAATAGATTGGGCTGTATTAAATCAGGCTAAAGGATATTAAATTATACTGAATAAATGGGGGAATGCTGGTTGGTTTTGGGATATTCTGGACTCTACTGAAGTAGTTTGATATGTTCTAAGCAGGCTTGTACCGTGTAGACTAGGGAAATTTTGTAATCTCCAGATGTAATTCAGATCACAGTAAAGCAACTTGGCATATCCTGGCCTGTACTAGGGTGGACAGGGTTGTGTTGGAACATTCTGTGGTACACTAATGCAAAGAGGGCTCTATTGGGATGTTCTGAACTGCCCTGGAGTAGATTGTCTTGGAGAAACTTGGACCATTTTGCACTCTGCATGGTTGGACGTCGTTTGTCTAGAGTTGTAACATATATTGAGTCACTCAGTACAGGGGCAATAAAGCAGTTGGAATTTTTGCTTCCTATCACAGACAGTTGTGTTGGGATATTGTAGTTTAAATCAGTGTAGACAGCTGCTTGAGGGGACATTATATGCTACTAGAATAGATTGGACTCTCCTGGGGTAATCTGGAACATTATGGAGTAGACTGTGAATAATACAGAGTGAACTGTTTTGTGTTTATAGCTTTTGAGGCTATAGCTTTGAGTTTTTGAAGGTAGGCTGGATTAGGTTGGGAAACCTGGATTGGCAGATGGCATGGGGGTATGGTTCTGTTCTTTGGAGACTAAGGATGAGGAAGAGACTCCTTACCTGAGATAAATTCCTGACCCCCAGAACCATATCACCTACCACTATGAGAAATGAACGAACTATACTTTGACTAAAAATATTGTTCAACATTAGAGGAGTAATGTCATCTTGTCATTTAAATGAAATTCTTTTATCAGCAATGTAGTTGCTTGATTTTCTTAGCTGTGAAATGGAGATAATCATAACATGAAATAATTCAGGTGCATGGTACATGGTAAATTCTTGGTGAGTAGTGGTTTTAATTGTTAGTATTGAGATTTGTTAGCCCACAGACTATGTTAGTATGATACAGAATCATCTATAGTTGACTAAACTGTGGTGAGATTGAGATATGTGGGAAAGAATAGTACTCAATATATTGAGTAGATTGGTAATGACTGGGCTGTGTTGTCTGTCACACTAATAGCAAATTAAGTGTCATAAATCAGGCCGCCAGGCCATATTAGGCTAAAGAGTTAATCTGGCAAGATGCCCTAATTTTTCTGGGTATTCTGGTTCATGCCCATAATCTCAGCACTCGGGGGGCTGAGGCAGGAGGATTGCTTTGAGCTTGAGGGTAGTTTGGGATAGTAAGTTCAAGGCCAGCCTCAACTACATAATGAGACCCTGTTTCAAAAAAACAAAAAGTCTTACGTGTATCTGGAAATGAGCTTCAGTTATATATATGGTCAACAGCTACTTACTAATGTTTACTGAGTGGCAGGGATGGCCCAGCACATAGTATTCAATAGAATAGATGTAAATAATATCAAATAGGGCTTGAGAAGGGACAAGATCAATCCATTGCATTGCAAGGAACTTGGAGAGATGGCTCCAAACCTGGGCTTTGGGATCTGTTGGTTGATCAGATTTCTCAGGGCAGATTTATACCAGCTTCCTCTTTTCTTGGGTACTCTCCATCTAATGAGGAGTGAGGAGGTACTGTATTGGTTCGTATAATGGGTATTTTTACCCAGGCAGTGATCACACATTTGGAAAGCTGTCCAGATGTGAATAAGAGAAAAAGGGAAGTAAAACAGTGAAGACTTTTGGGCCGGCAAGATGTCAGTGGTCTAAAGCATCTACTTAGGAACTGCAGGGACTGCGGTTCGATCCCCAGCACTACATGCTGCGCCAGCCCCGACCTCAGGGCTGGCTGAGCCAGCCATTTAAATAAATAAATAAGATGTCTGAAAATTAAAAAAAAACAAAACAAAACAGAACAGTAAAGGCTTTTGAGATCTGTGCCTCTTGGGGGCAGGTGTGTAAAGCACATGGATAGAGTTAGGGGAGGCTGCTGGCCAGGTTCCTGAGTTAGACATTTTAGGTAGATAGATAACCACAGAAGATGGCCTTTGAATTGGACTGAGAGATTTGAATCAATCAAGGAAGTCTGGAGCAGTGTTGTGCTTCTGAAGATGACCTGTTGAGAGAATATGAAATAAGGAAAGGGAGGAATTGAGTCTAGAAATTTCTTGGTTATGAGAATGAGTAGTTTCGGTGTAAGAGTAGAGAACTTGGATGGAGCTGAGAAAGAGTCAGTGTGCCTGGGCTGGATTGGGAGAAGCTCTGAACATGGATGTGGGTGGGCGTGGCTAGTCTATTCTCTTTGACCTCTTACATCTCTCTGCAGAGTGGTGAAGGAAGAAATTTCAGATGACAATGCCCGCCTTCCCTGCTTCAATGGAAGGGTGGTATCTTGGGTAAGGGGCCCTAGACTCATTCTCAAGCTCCTAAGCTCTAGTCTATCTCTGTAGCCCTCTGCTTGCCCCATCATTGACAGCCCTGGCTCTGTGCTTCTGTCCTTACTTGGAGAGCCAGTCATAGGGAGCCCCTTAGCCTTCTTCCAGAGCCTCCTATATTAGCTACTTCTTTCTTTATCTTTTCTCCAGGTTCTCTGAGACCCTGTTCCCTTTCTTTTTTTTCTTTTTGGTACTGGGGATTGCACTCAGGGCCTTTTGCTTGCCAGGCAGGTGCTTATGCTGCTGAGCTAGCTCCCTGGCCCCATCCTCTTTCAGATGCTTTTCCATAGTCTCTTCTTTCACATTCAACTTCTCACTGGAGCCACATTTTCTCATTTTTCCCTCTTCTAGCTGGTTTCATCAGATAACTCCCAATCTGAGATGGCTCCTCTAGCCCATGAGCCTCGGACAGAATTGGTGCCTCCACCCCCACCGTTACCTGCATTACCACCAGAGAGGACCAGTGGCATTGGGGACTCAAGGCCTCCATCCTTCCAGTGAGTCCTCTGTACTTCTGTTTAGAAGGAATCTAAACCTTTTGTGGGGAGAGTCCAAGGATTTGGAGCCCTATTTTGCTGACAAGGGTTGGAAACAATCTCTGTTCTTATAGCCCAAATGTGTCCAGCAGCCATGAAAATCTGGATCCCGAGACAGAAACTGAGTCAGTTGTGTCTCTGAGGCAGGAACGGCCTCGAAGGAGAGATAGCAGTGAGCATGGTGGTGAGGGGGGCACCAGGCCCCAGAGCCTGGGTAGACTGGGAGCTGGAAAGGGGGCACGGGCTCCTGCCTTGACGGGGTAGAGGGGCAGAAGGCCTGGCTTCTAAAGTTCTTATTCCTATGTAGCTGGGGGCCACAGGCCCAGTGGCCCCTCGAGGCTGGAGCGGCATCTGGCTGGTTATGAGAGTTCTTCTACCCTCATGACCAGTGAACTGGAGAGTACCAGCCTGGGGGACTCAGACGAGGATGATACCATGAGCAGGTATAGGCCCACAGATCTCTTCCCAGAGCTTGGGCCCCCTTTGTTTTCTCTTTTCTTATTTCTCTTTGGCGCTATGACCATTTCAGCCTTTAAAGTCTCTGCTTCTAACCTGTCAGGTTCAGCAGCTCTACAGAGCAGAGCAGTGCTTCCCGTCTCCTTAAGCGCCACCGGCGACGGAGGAAACAGCGGCCACCTCGCATGGAGAGGGTAAGAGAGTTCTCATGGGTCCAGTGGGCCTTGGACACAGAGGCCTAGGGCTTATCCTTGGAATGTAGAAGGGCAGTTCAGCTCCTTTTCCCTTTCCTACCACAGACCTCATCCTTCAGCAGTGTCACAGATTCCACAATGTCTCTCAACATCATCACAGTCACTCTCAACATGGGTATGAAGGGGCCTGGCTGTAGAAAGGGAAGACCTGGTCTCCAGAATTCCTGGAGGATGTTTAGCTGGGATCGTCCCTTCTCACAATGACTATCTCCACAGAGAAATATAACTTCTTGGGCATATCCATTGTGGGCCAAAGCAATGAACGTGGTGATGGAGGCATCTACATTGGCTCCATCATGAAGGGGGGTGCTGTCGCAGCTGATGGGCGTATTGAGCCAGGGGACATGCTTTTGCAGGTGTGCCAGGGTGGGTTGTGGAACTGTCTTGGGTAGGGGCCTGCTTCTCCCACTTTGCCTCTGAATCCCTTTTCTCACACTGCAGGTGAATGACATGAATTTCGAGAATATGAGCAATGATGATGCTGTGCGGGTGCTGAGGGATATTGTACACAAACCAGGGTGAGCCTCTAAGCTGTTCTCAGATCAATGGGCCTCCCATTTTGATTTTTTTGTTTTTTGGTACTGGGGATTGAACTCAGGACCTTGTGCTTCCCAGGCAGGTGCTTATGCTGCTGAGCTATCTCTCTGGCCCTTATTTTGAAATCTTAAAGTGGTGAGATGTGGTGCTCAAAGTACATGAAACAAAAATGTGTGACGTAGTGAGTAATTACAGAGAGACTACCTTTGTCACTACTGTCTGGGTCATGAAACAGAAAATTGCCCATAGCCTGGACAATCTCCCCCAGGTGTCCCTTTCTACTCCTAACTTCCTTTCCCAAAGGTTATCACCTGCTTCATTTCTTGGGTCAAGGAAATCTGTGCACTGAGTGTGGTAGTGCACAGCTGTCACCCCAGTGCTCAGGTGGCTGGGCAGAAGGATGGCAATTTCCAGGCCTTTGTGAACTACAGAGGAGTAGCTCATGTCTCAAAGTGGGAAAAAAACAACAACAAACCTAACAGTTATTTTATTTGATATTTTCCCCTCCCATGCATGAGTTCTGGAACAACAATTTAGTGTTACCTGTTTATGCAGCTTGTGAATTGTATTGTATGGGGCATGCTCCCTTGTTCCGCTCAGCAGTATGTTTTGAAGTTACCCACGTTGAGTCATCCACATTGTGGAGTCCTTCACCCACATTTTCTTTTCTTTTCTTTTGTCTTTTGGAGGCAGGGTCTTGCTATGCAGTTCAGGCTGGTCTTGAGCTCACTTTTGTAGCCCAAGCTGGTCTCAAACTCATATTGATCCTCCTGCCTCAGCCTCCCAAGTGCTGGGAACCCTCTCTTTCTTTTTAAAATTTATTTTATTTGGTACAGGATCATCACACTATGCAGCTTAGACTCATAGTGATCCTCCTGTCTCAGCTTCGCCAGCACTGGGATTACAGGCATGCGCCACCATGCCCAGCTCCCACCTCACTTTCTTAGACCTAGTTGTATGTGCTCTTTCTTCCTATTAATCTATTCTGTTCTTGGCCTTTTTTTAAAGTTTCATTTTATTTTATATTATTTTATATTATGGCCGGCTCAGCCTGCCCTGAGGGTGGGGCTGGCACAGGATGTGGTGCTGGGGATTGAACTGCGGTCCCTGTGGTTGCCTAAACTTGCCTAAGCAGGTGCTTTAGACCGCTGAGCCATCTCACCAGGCCTGTTCTTGGCCTTTCTGAGGCCTCTTTCACCTCCCTTGACTGCTTTCTCTTCCCCACAGTCCCATCGTGCTGACTGTAGCCAAGTGTTGGGATCCCTCTCCCCAGGCCTACTTCACTCTTCCCCGAAGTGAGTGTTGCTCAGGGAAGGACTGAAGCCAAGCGAACAGGGAAGCTGGGGAGTGGGGCTAGGCGCCCTGGCTGTGGGGGATGGGTTGGGTTGGAGAGGGTTAAAGGAGAGGTGGAAAGAGTGTTTGACTTAGAGAAGTGATCATCTTGGTGGCTTTCTGTCCCAGATGAGCCCATCCAGCCAATTGACCCTGCTGCCTGGGTGTCACACTCTGCTGCACTGACTGGAACCTTCCCAGCTTATCCAGGTTCCTCATCCATGAGCACCATTACATCTGGATCCTCTCTACCAGATGGTGAGCTCCCAGCCCAAATGTTGGTCAGCAGTGGTCTGACCTCCTACCCTGTGGGAGTAGGTCCTATTGCCAAATCCCTGTTGTTTCCTCTGTCAGGCTGTGAGAGCCGGGGTCTCTCCATCCACATGGACATGGCATCTGTGACTAAGGCCATGGCAGCTCCAGAGTCTGGTCTGGAAGTCCGGGACCGCATGTGGCTCAAGATCACCATTCCAAATGCCTTTCTGGGTACTCCTGGGCCATGGGCAAGTGGCATGGGAAGGGAGGGAGGAGACCAAATACAGGAATGGCACGAGCAAGGGTGAGAGTGGGAGTTGGGAGAATTTGAGGCTTTCTCCTGTGGGTAATCTCAGGCTCGGACGTGGTTGACTGGCTTTACCATCATGTGGAGGGATTTCCTGAGCGAAGGGAGGCCCGAAAGTATGCCAGCGGACTGCTGAAGGCAGGCCTCATCCGACACACTGTGAACAAGATCACCTTCTCAGAGCAGTGCTATTATGTCTTCGGGGATCTCAGTGGCGGCTGTGAGAACTGTAAGTCCCCAACCTTGGGAACGCAGCTCCGCCTACTTTGTCCCTCCTCTCCTATCCCTTGCATGGTCCATGAACCGCAGCCATGGCTACGGAGTATGGAAGAGTAGTCCGAGTCCTGTATGAGAGTATGTACGCTGTTCTAGCCAAGGGTAAGCTAATGTCTGAGTTCTGCTGAACAAGCTGTGCACCAAGGCAAAGCTATGCCTGTGGAGGAAGGAGTGACCTTTCCTAAAGCCTATGGGTTATTGGTGGCCCTGGCTGTGTCTTTGCCCTAGTATCAGTTTTCCGTCAAAAGTCTGTTACCCCATTACCCCACGTGACTCCTGTCTTGGATGGCTATGGGACATGGTTGTTAGTTCCTTTCCATTCAGTGTTTTTTTTTTTTTGGGGGGGGGTGGTCTTGCCTTTGAAAAGCAGTGACTTACTGTTTTCTCTGTGTTCCAGACCTTGTAAACCTATCTCTGAATGACAATGATGGCTCCAGTGGGGCTTCAGACCAAGACACGCTGGCTCCTCTGCCTGGGCCCACGCCATGGCCCCTGCTGCCCACCTTCTCTTACCAGTACCCTGCCCCACACCCCTACAGTCCCCAGCCCCCACCCTACCATGAGCTTTCATCCTACACCTATGGTGGGGGCAGTGCCAGCAGCCAGCACAGTGAGGGTAAGTTGCACCCAAATACCAGTACAGCCAGGGTTTGGGGCACAATGGAGGCAAATCAGGGCGAGGCTGTAGCATACTGGAAAAGCCACAGGATCCAATGCTGAAGCTTCATTGTTCCCTCCTATCCGTCCTTATAGGGAGCCGGAGCAGTGGGTCAACAAGAAGTGATGGGGGTGCCGGGCGCACAGGGAGGCCTGAGGAACGGGCCCCTGAGTCCAAGTCTGGCAGTGGCAGTGAGTCTGAGCCTTCTAGTCGGGGAGGCAGCCTTCGGCGGGGTGGGGATCCTGGTGGGAATGGTGATGGGGGCCCTCCTCCATCTAGGGGCTCAACAGGGGGTGCCCCTAATCTTCGTGCTCACCCAGGGCTCCATCCCTACGGACCTCCCCCAGGCATGGCTCTCCCTTATAACCCCATGATGGTGGTTATGATGCCCCCACCTCCACCCCCTGTCCCTCCAGCAGTACAGCCCCCAGGAGCCCCTCCAGTGAGAGACCTGGGCTCTGTACCCCCAGAACTGACAGCCAGTCGCCAAAGCTTCCACATGGCCATGGGCAACCCTAGTGAATTCTTTGTGGATGTTATGTAGGACCTGGTTCGGGACCATGTGAGGTCTGTACCCTTGGCCTGTCCTGTATCAGCTTGGTGCTCCTTTCTATGACTGGGTGCCCTTCCAGTCATCCTTATTGCTCCTTGAAGTGCCAGGGCTTGGCCCAGCAGTTGCTGCCTCCCATAAAATATTGCCACTGTGACTCTCACCAGCAGTGCCTGGTCCTCTTCCTTCCCTCAGGGGTGGATAAGGAATTTTTGGTACTTTTAGCTTTATTGTTTTCTGTATAAGCCTTTTTTAGGGGGTAAAATAGATTTTCTTACATTTTGGGGACTTTTTTTAATAGACGTTTCCTCTTTTATACAAAGAATCCCTGTTTCCTGGGCTCCTTCTAACCCAGAATATGATCACCTCTGGTTGCCCTGTCAGGTCTGCCCTTCGCAGTGTGGGGGATGGTCCGTGGTACCCTGGGAGGAAGAGGGCTGGGCACCCTAGATAGCAGTCCAAGGAAGTTGGGTATCTGGTATTTGAGGGCTGTGTAGCTACCTTTGTTATCCTATTTATTTTAGTTATTTGTACAAAACACTAAATAAAGCAATAGAGGCAAACGTCCCACACCTCTGGCTCCTTTCTTTGGGAGGGAGGCAGGTAGCAGATGGGAAGAACTGAGCTATAGTAGCGAAGTTTTTGACTTACGAGAAACTTTATTATTTGTGAGGTAACGCACAAATAATGCTGTCTACTCCTGAGTCCTGGGATTCTCAAAGCCCCCCTTCAGGGGGATCCACTATCCCTTGGAAGGAAGACTGGGCTTTGGCTTGAGAAGGCACATAATCTGGCCAGGTACTGGTCAGAAGTATTTAGAAGCCAAGGGGGTTGCTGGTGACCATGCCACCTCGTTCCACCAAGGCCTTGGAGATGCTTTTGAAGTTACGGAAGAGCTCCTGTTGGTGGGGGTCATTCTGCAGAGCAGCCATGGTCTCCTGGATCCGGGCTGCAGCCTAGAGAGAAGGAAGAAGGGGGTCAGGCTTGTGTCTGAGCCTCTTACCTACACTGAGTAGCTCCAAGGCTCACCTCAATACACCAGCTGTCACAGAGAATTTTCTCATGCTGGGCTGCAGGGTGGCCCTCACTCAAGGATCTTGAAGCCCTGGTACGAGAAAGCAGGAGAAGATAACCCTGGGCTATGAACCAGGCCCAGCTCTCCTGTGGCTCAGCTTCCAACCAATGCCACCTCCTTACCTGGAAAGAACCACCACCATGGTGTAGAGGTCAATAGCTCCGTCTGCCAGACGCTGCAACAGGAACTGCTCATCTGTCAGGTAGGGTAGGGTGGGTTAGTCTGAGGGAGGGGACCATGAGGGGTACATAAGGTAGAGGAAACTCACTGATAATCCCTTTCTTGTGTTTTATCAGCTTGGCCTCTACCACAGTGGCAAACTGGTCCAGAGCTTTCACTGCCTGAAGAGAGAGGGTCATAGGGCTCAGAGAGGCTATCCTCTATCCTCGTGAGCCCTTCCCTTGCAGGCTGTGCCCTACTACTCACCAGTCTGCCACTTCGACTCAACTCTGGGTGGACAACTTCACTGAGACTTATGCCGCTGCTCATTCCTACCTGCCTGCAAGAAAGGGAGACAATGACTGGTCAGTTGCTGCTTGCGGTCCTCCTCTCTCCTAGCCCCTGTCCTGCCCTCTTAGCCTCCTACCCCACTATAGCTTACCGCTTTAGCTGCTTGCCTGCCTCTCCTAGTAGGAGGCCAACATTGCCAAAAGGATTCTTGAGCGCATTGCCAAGCCCAGAGAGTTCCTTTCCTTTATCCTTTGGGAAAGGAATGTCCAATAATCAGGACTTAGTGTCCTCCCCATGCCCTCTTCCCAATTCTCCCACTTACCATACAGCCCTGCAGAGCTACAAACAGCCGGAGAATGTCATTTGTCCCCTCAAAGATCCGGAAAATTCTAGTGTCTCGGAGCACACGCTCTACCCCAGACTCCTAGCACAAAGGAAGACACATCATAAACCTCTGATGAGAAGTACCTACCCATTCTGCCTGGCCAACCCTTGCACAGAAGACCACCCTGTACCTTCATGAAGCCCATTCCCCCCATGATTTGGATGCATTCATCTGTCACCTTCCAGGCTGCTTCCTAGAGAGAGAATACTAGATGAGACTGGTTTTGGAGGTGAGTTCCGAAACTGGACTCTCTCTCCCATCACACCTGGTTCCTCACCGAACAAAAGATTTTGCTGATGGCAGCTTCTACCTGGTAGTCCGTGTATCCCTTGTCCATGTTGGCACTCAACATGTAAGCCATTGACTGAGGGACAAAGGAGGGAAAATTGAAAAGGGCTGCATCAGACTCAGCTCAACACTCAGATCTCCAAGATGAGATCTGATTTAGCCCACCCTCCTTCACAGAGCCTTTACATTCACTTTCTAATTCTATGGTCAGGTGGGGCACATCTGAATACCTCATCTTTTGAGTCATGGGGACTGCCAGATACTGGAATTCTTGAAAGGGGTGTAGGTAAGAGGTGGGGTAGGGACAGAATTAACTTCTGGTATGTATGAAAAGTACTTCAGCAGAACAGCATCACTTTTCCCCTTCAGAAGCTGAGCTGACTATGCCTCCCCGCATCCCCTAGGGCATTGGTGTAAAGCTGGAGACCCACTGCCCCAGGTGCTGCTGGGGGTTGTAGTCTGATTCTACTGGAAAGAAAACCACCAGACTCAATGGAGAAGGGTGCCAGGAGGCTCTCACCTCAGTCACATACTGTAGCATAGCCATCCGGGCCAGTTTCTCCTGGATCAGCTCGAAGTTGTGAATTTTGTCTCCAAATTGGGTACGATTAGTAGCATGATCCACCTGGAAGACACAGGAGTTCCACAATTTGCCTAGGAGATGGGCTGGGCTTGGGTTGGAGGGGTGGAGTTTGGCCACAACCTAGAGTTCAGTCCACACTGATGGAGACCTAAGCTAGCAAACTTTGAGCTATGATAGGGTAAGGATCTCTAATACAGGGAATGCCTGCAAGGGAACAGGAATATACTGAAAGAGGGGCACTGTGACTCATTAAGTCTAGGTAGGGATTCAGCCAGGGTACTCACTGCTTTAGCAATGACGGATTTCATGGTGCCTGCAAGGGTTGCAGCCATGCCAAACCTTCCGTTGTTGAGGATGTTCACAGCAATCTTGAAGCCACTCCCCACCTCACCTAGCACATTCTCTACAGGCACCCGTACTCCATCAAAGTGCACCTCTGTTGTGTTGGAGGCCTTGATGCCCATCTTCTTCTCAGGGGGCCCACTGTGACAGGGCAGGGCAAGAAAACCAAGGCGTGAACAGGTTGGCAGTGACAAAAATGGGTCCTCCATTTTACAGGAAGGAACTGCAACTTCCAGACTGTAAGTGTATACAGAGAACAGTCTTCTGCATGCCACATGCGCTACAGAGTCCGGTTGCTGTGTATTGGACTTTATTGCTAGAGCCTAATCTTTGGGCCACTTCCAAACATGTCCCAAAGGGAATATGCTGCTATTTCCTCTGGTTTTTGCATACATTCCTAGGGTGATCTGTAACCACCACCTGCTTTGGAATCCAGTGCTGACCCCTTGTTGCTTCTACTTCTCTAAATCCACTCACGTGGTAACACCTCCAAAGCTCCTCTCCACCACAAAAGCTGTCATCTTCTCCTTCACAGCCCCCGTGGCTGCATCTGTAACTGGTGTCTTGGCAAAGACTGTGAAAATGTCTGCCAGGCCCCCATTACTGTGGAAGAATGAGGGGGCGTTCAGAGTGTGGAGGGCTCAGTGGGGCTTGCAACTGGGCTGAGGGGGAGAAGAGAGGAGAAATGGAACATTGCCTGATCCAAATCTTGGTTCCATTAAGGGTATAATATTTTCCGCAGGGGCTGGGCACAGCTGAGCTGCGGATGGAAGCTGCATCTGAGCCACTTGAGGGCTCTGTTAGACAGAAAGCGGCCAAAGCTTCCCCTGTTGAGGAAAGAGCTCCTTTACTTGGAGTCCTGATGAGCATCAAGGTCGCACCCACCAGGCAGTTCTTCCTTATACCTCTGGCAGCATCCAGTTTCTTAGGATTTCCCCTCCAGCACACTGTGATGCCTCCCAGCAATCTCCCAAGTGATATGCCCAGCTATACGGCGATCTGAACGTCAGATGCCCTAATCTGCCAACACCAGGTTACCCCCAATCATTAGTTTCTCAGATTGCCTTACCAGATGCCACTTTGGGGAGATACTTTTCTTTCTGAGCCTTTGTGCCAAAGAGCAGGATGCCTTTGAAACCGATGCTCTGGTGAGCCCCCAGGGTAACGCTCACGCCAAGGTCATGCATGCCCACGATCTCTGCCAAGCGAGCATACTGGAGAGGAAGCAGGCATCTGGGGATGCAACTGACTGCATGGGGACCTATACTTATGGGCAGGAGGGCAGGGCCTTACCAGGGCCATATCCATACACTGAGTGTGAAGAGGGAAAGTAGGACCATGAAAAGGGCACAGCAAAAGATGCTGGTGTCTGTCTTGGGTTATGATGGGAGACTGTACTGCCCTATTATCAGGCAGTTCCCAGGCACTCAGGAAACTGGGGTTCAAGGTCCCAGAATGCTGTATTGTAGAGTATGTTTTGTTTTGAGGGAGGAGCTACATACACAGCTGGGAAAGATGATCCTAGGAGTGAGGAAGGAGCTAAAAGAGCCAAACTAGAGATGGGATATTGTAAAGTAATGAAGAGACTCCCCTCACCTGGGTGTTAGAGAGGCCCAAACCGCCCAATTCACTGGGTACTTGCAGACCAAAAGCCCCAAGCTCCTTAAGACCTTGCAAAGTGGTCTCTTCCACCTGCTCCAGAGTATCATTTTTGGCAGGATCATTCATCTCCTGGGAAGGCAGAAGGCCACATCCAGGTTTTTATATTGAAGCTCCTAAATATCACCCACCCTAACATACAATGCCAGTCAATCCTCACCTCAAAGAAACGGGCCACAGGCCCCACCAACTCTTTGAGAAACTGTGTCTGCTCCTCGTTGAGCACTGATGGGGTGAGGGGAGGGGAGGCAGGTTAGACAAGGCTATTGGGAGCCCTTTTCCCACCCAGTGCTGACTATCCTTTCCTTACTCCCTTTCCTTACCGGATGGGTATGGGAACACCTGATCAGTGGTGAGTTGGCCTTTGAACATCCCCACAGCAAAGGACTTAGACTCCTGGGCAGGGAGGAGAGTTTCAGACAGTTGGCGTGGGTGGGTCCATCTTGGCATACATCCACCCACCTTCAGGGCCACTATTGCCTGGGATGGTTTTAGCTTGGTTGAAGCATCCGGAGAGAGTCCCATTTGTCCTAAACCGCCTGGGTAAAAGGGTGGTTAGCCAGGGTGGGAGGGCACTTCCAGTGTGCTGAGGGAAGAGCTGACTGTGGGGGTTGCTGGGTGGACCCGGTGCCTTTCCCCTGCTTTCATTCTAGGGCACCCTGGCTTGCCCTTTCACCTATTTTCGGCGCCAGAGCTGTCCAAGAGGTGACTGAGACAGAGAGAGACCCCTACCGGCGGCAAAGGTGGTGGGGCCTAGGCGGGACCCCAACTCCTCCTAAGATTGCTTACCCGCGTGCTGCCAGTAGCATAGGGTCGCAGGGCAAGGCCAGGCCGGGCCTGCCCGAGGACAGCACTGGGCTGAGACCTATGGGGAAGAGGGATTCAGTTCTTACTGGGTCCCCAGGCTCGCTGTCCTGTTCTTCCTGTCACGTACAGACCTTCGATCCCGTAGTCTCAGTAGCTGCCGCCTCACGCTCGGGATCATCCAAGGTGCCTGCATCTCCAAGCTGCCGTGGCCTTGCGCTGTCCTAGCTCTCCCCTCCTTCTTGCCCAAAGCTTAGCTCCCCGGCCCTGACTCATTCCGTAGAATGCACTGCGCGGCGGTGGGCGGGGCTTCCAGATGGCACGGCACGCTGGGAACTGTAGTTCGGGGCTGCCTCCGGTCCCTGCAGTGTGGCTGACCTAGTGTGATTTCCATGCATCCCTCGTCTGCCCCACACCCCTTCATATGACCTGTTTGAACTAGAGTC
>PVKN010016847.1:0-17672 GCA_004027915.1 Capromys pilorides | reverse complement strand
GCACCAGAGGGAAGGTGGGCTAAGGCAGGAGGCGGAATCCAGGGGGTGGAAGCAGTGGGCACGGAGTTGGGACGTGGTCAGCAGCTAGACGCTGCTGGGCAGTGTGGCTCGCCGCGCGAGGACGCTGAGATGGGTCCTTAGGGAAGAGACCTGCGGGAGGCTTTTTTAAAACAGCTAAGTGACTCATACCATCTTCTGCTGGTGCTTCCTATTTTTCCCCAGAATCCTGTCTTTGAGGGAGTTGTCACTGTAGTCTACCCTTCTGATTTTACTAAGCTTGTTCGCTTTCTGAGGTGGCTCGGAGACTGACAATTTGCTCTGCTTGTGAGGTGACTGGGACTCAGTGGTTCAGTGAATTCACTATGCTCACCTAGTGGACAGGGCTAGGGTGGCGCTCTACACACTCCCCAGCCTGCACATGGCCGCTCTTTGTCCTTCTAATTTGTTTCTGCACATGTCTTATCTCATCAAAGACTTTGTGTGAGGATACATAGCACCCTGGGGGAGGTTTCTGTGGCATCACTTGTCCTCCAGTGTTTGTTTTATTGAAATTACGACATTAATTTTTTTCTTTTTTTAGTGGTGAAATTTATTTTTTAAGAAGTTTTAAAGAATACAAAATAGTAAAAAAAAAAAAAAAAGCATTAGAAATGGTGCAAAAAAAGAAATGATTGAAAATTTCACTAAACAAAGTGATAAGAATTCAACAGTGGTTGCTATATTGCATGATGTCATCTTCAAATTAGTTGTTTAGGTACCAGATATAAACATTAATCTCTTAGAGAGTTTGAGAGGCATGAATTACAATTTCTCTGACAGTGCAAGTGATTTTTCTGTTAAGTGTTGACTTTAAATTTTTTCCTCCTTACTGATAACTAAGCAGTTATTAGGTGGTCCATAAGTTCAAAACCATCTCATGTAAGTGTTTCAGATCGCTCTGAGGTTCTCGTCCTGGTTTGACAGAAGAGGGAATGGAATGGAGCCGTCAGCTCCTGAGGCGAGGCTTCCCATGCTGCAGCTGAACCCTGTGTCCTGAACCCTCTAATCGAGGCCTTCTGATACCGACCACTGCAGCTCCTCTTCACAGTGGCCATGGCTGGGTCTGGTATGCAGTGGTGCTGTGAGGCACAGTGGCCGGCACAAGGAGGTCCTCAGGAAATTCCAAGAATCCCTTTTCTTTTCTTTTTTAAATTCATTTTAACAAGAGAAAAGATAAAATAGCAATGCAACAGTTTCCAAACAGGTTAGTAGGACAGTTAAAATACCTAATACATTGCTTATGGTTGTCTTCATAGTAGTTATTCAGAAGACAAGATGCAGACATGATATTTTGTCTAAACAGTATTATTCTCAATGAACTAAGAGAAAGTAGGTATACATCTATCCTAACTCTCTTGTGTACACACACACACACACACACACACACATGCACATGCACACGCACACGCACACGCACACACACACACACACACACACACACACACACTTTTTTTTTCCACAACAAAAACAGTCTCTTATTTGTACTTCTGTGAAGTTAGTAATGCAAGACACTAGGCCGCCCACTGACAAGAATTCCTTCTTCAATTCTTTGTCCTGCCACCCAGGGTCCTATCTTTGAATCTCCTGTTGTACTTTGCTGTGCTGTAATAGGTGAAAAGCCCTCCTCACTGCACTCTGTTGAATAACGATTTAGTGTGATTCACTTTCAGAGTCTCCCTAAGGGGCCTGCACGGGGATTTGTACACTGCTGTAGTTGAACCTAATATACAGATAACAGAGGTGAATCCTATTGGAGATACTTGGAGGAAATCAATGAGAAGCACAGTTAATTGGAAAAAAGGGAGGGACATACATCCTGATGCCAAGAGGAATCTGGAATACGAGACTTTTAGATAAAACAAAATGCAGACATAGGAGTTAATAATATACAGAGAACATAGCAGTTGTAAGCATGCAGTGAAAGATCATTAACTCAGGACCTATTTGTGATAGAAGAAACATCTCTGCAAACGATGGCCAACGTACACTATGAAAAACCTCCTGATAATGCCATCTATAAGAGTAAAGCATTCTGCTTTTTCACCCTCAGATCAGGAACAAAATAAGTATGGTGTACTCAGCACCTCTATTAAATATAGCGTAGGAAACTACACTATGAATTAGAGCTAGAAATGTAAGACCTGAAGTTTGGAAATGAAAATGTCTGTCCATAGAGAAAATAGCTATTTAGAAATTCTAGGAAATTTAAAACGAAGGTATGAAAGCCAATAAGTGTTTGGATTGGGACCTGTCAGGGGTTATGGGGGCATAGTTCTGGGTATGTCTGGATACATAAAATGCTTACAGTCATTATCTTGGGGACCTTATTTGGTCCCTCACACCCTCCTCTCTGGTGCTGCTCAGAGAAAATGCAGCAGCAGGTTTTTCACCGTGCCCTTCTACCCGCTTACACTTACTACCATGTAGTGAATCTCTTGAAATTAACTCTCTCTCCTGGGCTTGCAAGATGGCTCAGTGGTCTAAAGTGCCTGATTAGGAAAGCTTAGGCAACTGCAGGGATGACCATTCGATCCCTGGCACCACATGCTGCGCCAGCCCCACCCCCAGGGCAGGCTGAGCTGGCCATAAAAAAAAAAGTCTCTCTACCTGTAGGCTGTGGCACCAGGTGTTGTGTTCCAATCAGTGGAATGCTTACTAACAGCACCGGCACCAGGGGAATGGCTCCACGTCGTGATCCTGTCAGACCCTATGTTTAGAAGGCTGTGGAGCTGGTTGGGGAAAGAGTTTGGAAATATTAAGAGATGAGGTCTCGAGAAGTCATAGAAGGCTGTGTGAGCAGCTTGGTGGGTGACTGTGTGTGAAGCTCAGGAGACCACGATGGTGATATAAAAGTCAGCAGTGAAGGCCAGGCTCAGGAGTGGTTTCAGCTGGAAACAAGAACTCTGTTGGAAATTGGGCGAGAGGACATACGTGTTACATGCTGGCAGAAAATGTGTCTGCGTGTTGCTCATGGCCCAAGACTGCAGGAGGCGGGCATTAAAGCTGGGGGACCAGTCTGGTTGAGGAAATTTCCAGGCAGCCCAACATGAAGGCTGTAACATAGACACTAGGGCCTACTAACCAAATTAGTGAAAATGGGAGTCTGGGAGGACAGAACAGAAAACTTGAAAAACATAACTTTGGCCGGTAGGAATAGTATGTCATGGTGAGGCTAAAGTCATGCTCAAGAGTTTAGTACCAGTGAAATGGAACTTAGTGCTGTGTACAGGGACAAGAAGACAGTTGTCTCTAGAGCATCTCAGGTGTCAGCAAAACCCTTCACAAAGGTGCACAGGTGTTAACTATTATCTTGAGAGGACAGAGCCTTGGAGCACTGCTTGAGAAGGGTTACCTAGGAGAGCAGTGCCCTGGAACTCTTGCTGCTGTGTCGGTCACTGTGGGACTCAGAGGCTGTTCAGCCATGGCCCAAGAGAGCCTGGGTTGCTGACAGGAACCTGATTTTTCTGGTATGCAAATGTGAGTGTTGTAGAGCCAGGAAGGCATCCATGCAGACAGCCAAGGAGCAGCTGTCCAGCACAGGGATCAAGGTAGACTCTAAGCACAGAGGTACTGACCGGTGGGACAAAATAAGGCATCCAAAAGAAACCTTTCAATAGATGGTCACTTCTCAACAAATTTGCTGAGCTAACAGGAGGAAAAGATTGTATTTCTAATAAATAGTGTGAAAACAACTGGTTATCTCCAGAGGGAATTGTGCATTGAAACCTGACCTTGTGATTGTACACAGAAGTTAACTTGAAATGCATTGTAGAGCCAAAGATAAGAATTAAAGCTATAACTTGCTATACAAAAATACAGAAGAAAGGTTTTATAGTCTTGAGGATTTGGGAAAAATTTTATTAGAGTGCAAAAAGAACTAACTATAAATAAAAGTAAATTGATTTTAATTGTATTTGTTGAACTGTTAAGAAAATGAAAAAGGGCTAGCAAGAATCAAGAAATGGGTCCATATCAAATAAAAGACTTTTGCAAAGCTAAGAAAATAATAGGGTAAAAAGGCTACAAAATTGGAGAAGGATTAATGTCAAAAATATATAAAAATTTTAAAACGACCCTGAAAAAGCAAATAATCTAATTCTTTAATGGGCAAATTAATTGAACAGACACTTCCCAAAAGAAGAAGCACAAATGGAAAATAAATATATGACAACAATTTTAGCTGTGAGGAAATGCAAATCAAAACTATATTGAGATCCCAGGCCATCCGAGTCAGAGGAGCTCCACAGAAGAGTGGCTGATGCAGTTTAGAACTGGCCAAAGAGGGACTCCGCAGCAGTGCGCTCAGCAGGAAGAACCCAGAATGCAAACAACAACAACAACAACAACATCAACAATCAAAGTAAATAAAACAAAACAGTCAACACTGTGGCAGCAGGATGTAGGCTCAGAGAAACCTCTGTTTGCTGGGAGACATATTCACCGATAGATTCGCTATGAAAATCAGGGCTTTGGGACCAGCCAGAGAGGAACTCCATACCACAGCACCAAGGTTGTTGTGGGACAGGCCAGAGAGCAACTCCACACCACAGCACCATGGTTGGTTTGGGGCTGCTCCATAGCAGTGCACCCAGCAGGAAGAACTCAAGCACAGCAGCCAGACCCAAGACAGACCCAGCTGGATGAGTTTGAGCTTGGTAGATGCGACCTGTCAATGTTCCATCCAGCATGCATGCCCCACATGTGGGTGGGACCCACAGGGCCCTCTGGATCCTCATTCCAGCAGCACCCTGCCAAGGCATGTGTGTGAAACTTCCTCCATCAGACAGGACTGGTGTGGAACCCTGTAGCAGACCACCCTGCAGAGAGGCTAGAGGCAAGACCCACCCAGATGACCCAGCAACAGACCATCTTTCCAGAGTGGCATAGTAGGTTCACCTCCAAGGGCTGCAGTGGGAAGAAGTGGAGCTCAGCAGCCAGATCCAAGCCACATCCACTTGGATGAGTTTGAACTTGGTAGATTCAGACCTAGTGCTAAGGTAAGAACTCTACCAAAGCTCTACACCAAAGTTCAGAATGCAAGGCTATACAAAATGACAAAGAGAAGGAGCAAAATGGGCTCTCAGGCCCCGAGCCTGCCCAGAGCAAATACGGAAGACAATAGCATAGAGGAAATTGGAAAGCACACACCTGAAAGCTCTGAAAGAATAGTGTCTGAAGTAAAGAAACAACTGCAGAAAGGTATAGAGGAAATCAGATCAGAAATAATTTCTGAAGTAAAAGAAAAATGATACCTATAATGAAACACTAAGTGCTTCTAAAGAAGACACTGATAAAAAAAATACAGAATAGAAAAATGATGGAGTCCTTGAATGAACAATATAAGAAAGTAATAGAATGTATGAGGCAGATTCAAAGTGATATGTAAGAACTTAAAACCTCAATAATATAAGCAGGAAAAACATTTGAATGAAAAGGAAAATAGACTTTCAGACCTTGGAGATACCATTGCAGCTAGTGGAAAGGTAAGAAAGGATCTCTTAAAAATAACTAGGATGTAAGAAAAAAAAAATTCAACATCTGTAAGATGATGCAAAGGTGAACAATATGAGATTAACAGGAATCAATGAGAAAGAAGGAGTCGATACAAATGATATAAAAAGAATACAGGCAGAAGTAATAGCAGAAAACTTCCCAAATAAGGGGAAACAATCTGACATTCAGGTAACCGAAGCATATAGAACTCCAGGTAACATCAACCCGATTAAAATCACACCCAGATATGTGATAATCAAAATCCCAGAAATTTAGCACAGGAACAGTATACTAAAAGCCACTAGAGAAAAGAAACAGATCACATTTAAAGGAAAACTCATCAGAGTAATGGTAGATTTCTCTTCATAAACCTTCAAACCAAGAAGAGCATGGAGCAAAATACTTCAAGTCTTGCAAGAAAACAAATTCCAGCTCAGAATGATATACCCTGCAAAACTCTCTTTCAAGTGTAATGGAGAAGTGAGGGCTGGCAGTATAGCTCAGTGGACTAAGCACCTGCTTAGGTAAGTGCAGGGGCCAGCGTTTAGTCCCTGGCACTGCATGCTGCGCTGAGCCAGTGCTGGAGTCCAGGCATGGTAGTGCACGCCTGTAATCCCAGCACTAGGGAGGCAGAAATCAGGAGGATCACTATGAGTCTGGGCTGCATAGTGAGACCCTGTGCACACACAAAAATGTACAACGGAGAAGTGAAATACTTCTATGACAAAGAACAACTAAAGAATTTCATGGCAACAGAGCCAACCGTATACAAACTACTAAAAGATATTCTAAAGAGGGATCAAAATGACCACAACTCCATGTCTTCCCAGGGAAGACAAACACAGGAACAAAAGGGTTATACAATAGCAGTTTTCAATTATTCTTTTCTATACAGCAGCAAAATAGTTCCATCACCATACTCTACAAATGGACTTCTCTTACACCCTATGGGTCATGGTTCTTTTATATCCCAGGTCTACAGGGTGGATATCAAGAAAATAGTGGTAGCTCAGTCCCACAAGTGACACCTGGCCACCAGTAAGCATCATGGACACTGTACATGTCCACCATATACTAGAACTTTGTGTGATAACCTATCTCCAAATTGTTAGAAGTGCTGGTCATATATTTGCCATTCTAGTATTTGTGTTATGTTTTACTGTTAGTAATTCTTTACTATTGTGAACATTTTTCTTAGTTGATATTTTTGTCTATATTAACTTAATCAAATACTATATGAGTGCCCTGAACTGATCACAGATTTGTACGTATGATACACTATATTCTGGTCTCTTAGTTGGACTCACAATTTAATTTTAATTTTTGAATATTATTATGAAATGTTTAATTTAATTTTGAATTAATTAATATTTAATTAATTTTCTGAATAGTGCTTAAATTTTTGTTTTTTGATTTATACTGCTTATTTGACTTATAATCTACTTATAAGACATGGTATGATGTCTTCGCCCAGTACTAAAAACTTTAAAAAGTGTATGTCCATTTACCATTGATTTCTTATTAGTTCTTTCTTGTCCTCATTGAATTTTATACTTAGCAAACATACAAACTCAAAATGTATCTTCATAAGTTGATGCTGTATTACTGCTCCATTTTGCAGAAAAACTCCAAATTTAAGGTGTCAGGGGTAAATCAAACATGGTACACCAATAAAACGAGCACGGCATAACTACCTGAGACAGGCAAGGCTAGGAGCCCCTGCCAGGCTTTCAGCGTGCAGCAGCCCTGCTCCCAAGATTGTGCTAGGCCTATCAAGAAAAGCTGTGGGCAGCAACATCCATCGTGCACACAGAAATGTCACTTCTGGGATGGCTTTACCCAAGGAACAGATGGAGGCAAGTTAACGCAAGATTGTTTTAAACCTCGTGGTTAAACTTTTCTACTTGGTGGTTAAGGGCAAGTTAAAGCAAGACCTATATTACAAAAAATGTAACTTTTGTATCTGACAAGGTCAGTCAAATCCCCTCAGGATTTACCCTGAAACCATGTACAGTGCTTTGTAGAACTGTTGTCAGTGTCAGTCATCTGGATGAGTCACGGCCATTGCTTGACCAGTTTGCTCTCTGTGAAAGCCCGAGAGAAGGTTTTTTTCTCTAGGTGACTCTCCTTAGGCACACCATATACCTTTAATCCTTTTCCTCTGTGGTCCCTTAATCTCCTTGAACAGAAAATTTGGGAAACCACTGAGTTATAGGATGTTACAGCACAAGTGCTCTTATGTCCTGAGTCCTCACTGACCTAGCAGGGATAGGGCCAAAATATTGGCTGTCCTTGTAGCCCTTCTTTTTTTCTAATTTTTTGGTCTATAAACTTATATTCTTAGCCCTCCAGAAGAGAAGCTTAGTGATACTATTACTATATAACATAGGTACTTGAGCTTGACATCACTGTCTTTCTGAGTATCAAACATCTTAGACTTAACTTGGAATTGGTATTATCTATCAATCATTGATATTCTAATAAATCTCTATAGCATGTGACAAAAGCAGTTACACATTTTTACACAGGAATTTACAGGCATAAAATATAAAGCTAAATTAGTATGCTGAGCTGTAAAAGGATTAAATCAATAGCTTCCGGCATGGCCAGTTCTGCCATAACCCACTGCAATTATGGGATTTTGGACTGTTAATTTTGGACTACTTTCTCTTAGTTCAATGAGAAGAAATTTTTGTACCAATGATGATTAGAAAAATTGTCATGTCTACATCATGTGCTCTGAATACTACAAGGACAACAATATACATTATATCAATTACTGGGAATGTACTACTAAAGTGTTTTGAAACTGTCACACTGTAATTTATTATTAAAAGTAATAAAAATAAAATAAAATAAAGATTTTTAAAAGATAAACTGAAATGAAATCTCTAAGAGAAACTGTCTTTGGTTCATGAAAGGGTGATACATGGGATCTACCAGAGCTGTACATGTGTTGGCTGTGGCCTCTGTGGGCATTTGCCTGAGTTCTCACCTGGGAGCAAATGGAGCAGGGGGACTAAGGTCACTGGGAGGTGTTTGGTTTTGTGGTGTATGTGGCAGTGTCTCTGGGCGTGAGGGGCGTGACAGTAAATAAAACATGATGGACAAAAAGCCAGAATGCTCAAGGTCCACGGGACTCAAAGGAATCGTTCTGTCATGGTGCCTTCCAGCCTTCCACAGTTCATCATATTTGACATTTGGGGAATGCATCGTCCTGTAAATTATACTTCTATGTAGTTCATCTTAAAAAACCAGAAAGAGCTCCAAACACAGAGCCCGGACAACTACTTGTACCTCGGAGCTCGGAGCCTGGGGCTCGGCCGCCTGAGTCAGGCTCCTGGTGCTCTCTCGGAGACCCTGGAGAGGAGGCCTAGCATCTGCATGCTTGCTCCTTGCTCCTTCTCCTGTAACCTAAGCGCGCTACCGTATTGGCTTTCAGCTGGTTCTCACGATCAGAACAATGCTCGGCCCGGGGAGCATGAACTACCGCGTCTAAGCTTCCCAGCATGGGCGTCACCGCTAGGGCTTTGTTCTCCTCCTGTCTCGGGAGGGGATGGGCTCACACACCAACAAAGCCCGATGTCTGAGCAAAGGTGGCCAAGCATCTTGGGCAGGTCAGGTTAGGAAGGCACGGCTGCGCCAGAGGCTGGGGTGGGGCATCCCTCTCAGGCCAGCGCCCTGCAACCTTCCTGGGCTCTGGAGGGCTAGCTCAGCACCATCTCGCACTACTCTGCCCGCTGACACACAGGAAGTCCCCCCGGAGCATCCTCAGGCGACCCGCTTTCGGGACAGGAAACATACCTCATTCAACTGCATCCAGCCCTTACTTCTGAAGCATGTGATGGTCACGGCAATGCTGAATTCCACAACGCTGATGATGAATAAGATGGACAGGAGTCCCTGCACGGGGAGGGGACATGAGATGAAGGCGGTACCCCTTCAAGATGAAAGCCACACAACCCTTACCCTCTAAGACTAAATTAGAGATAACTCGTAGCTTAGACATTGCATGCGTTTCCTGTCCTTCTGTTAAGGCAAAGGCAGCAAACTCTGCAGCCCGGGGCCAGGACGGTGCCTGCAGTGAGAGGAATGGTGTGGAAGGGAGGTCGCCTTCACTGGACTCCAGCCTGTCGCTGCCACGTGGGACCAGGAGACCTGATTTCATCTCATTATCATTTCCCAGGGAAAGGTGGTCGTATCTATTTCTTGGAAGTGAGGATTTCCCACCGCAGTCCTCACTCGTGTGAGTGGCACAGGCCACATCTGCAGGCTGGGTGTGCTCTGTGGTTCCCAGTTGCATTCTGCTATGGTGAGGTTTAGCCAGAGGCAGCACAGTGTGGTCCGGGGGCCGAAAAGCTTAAATTTGGGAGACAGAACAAGGCGGGTGCCATTGGACCCACGGCCACGCTCAGCCTTGGGCAGGCAACTCTCTCTGTTCTTGTTCCCCTGCAGTTTACCCAAAAACAACAAGGGTCACCACCTGAGGAAACTGACATAGCCGAAGACTGCTGCATGTGATTTCCTGGCTCTGGTTGTTGACAAAGAGAGACCTGTGTGGGTCTTCCTGGAGCAATATCAGATGATTTATTTAAGTAAATTACTTAAGTAATGACACCACTGTGAAGAAATGTCATGAGCCGTGCCGCGGGGGGGGGGGGGGGGGGGGGAGCTCCCACTGTGTCTGAGAGTAGGGGTGAGGCACCGACAGGGTTGAACTGAGTGGGGAGGACCAGAGCCTTCAGGTGAACCAGAGAGGAGGGAGCTGGGGAGCCCCGGGCTGGAGCAGTCACGGAAGCCGCAGGTCCTGGGCTTCGGAGCTCAGGGCGATGAGCCCCTCACACATGAAGGGATTCCAGGGAGTTGCTGGAGTCCGTGCTGCGGTGCATCTACTTGAGGGTTTCGTGAGCCTTTTGATCCTGTGCTTAATCGTATCAAAACATGGTTGCAAGCCATTGTGAGATAAAGAACAGCTGAGCCAAACACGTGAACCCAGTGGATACAGGCACAGTATATATCCGGTGGCCTGGCATGCTGGGAAGCGTTGTGTGTTCCCCCTTTACAGAGCAGGAGACTGCTGGGAGTGGACCGGGAGAGAAGAATGAGATGGCCCTCTTCTTCTGAAAGAGCCCACGCATGCATGGTCCTCCTCCCAAAAGACCATGGCAATGCATGAGTTGGGCAGGGCAAGGTCATGAGACCAAACCAGGCTTTGAATCCAGAGAATCTGACTCTTGCACCCTCCTCACCGCTGTCCCACAATGCACTTCTTAGGGGTCATTTCAAATGTTGACATAGCTTTAGTTATTAGAATACAAATTAATGCAGCACATAGGTGCTGCACAGCTGTGATCCCAGCACTCTAGAGGCTGAGGCGGGAGGATCTCTGTACATTCGAGGCCAGCCTGGACTATGTCGAGAGTCCAGGCCAGCCTGAACTGCACGGCAAGACCCTGTAAAAAAAAAAAATACAGTTCAGGTATTATGATGAAAATCCCTCATGCAAAACAGGTGCACTTACGAGGAGCAGCGTTCTTCCTATAATGCAGGCACCATCGGAGGGCTGCTTCTGGCAGAACTTGTACTGCTGCGTGCAGCTGATGATGGCCAGCGTGATCCCTGCGGCTGCAGCCAGGGCGCTGATGACATTCATGGCCATGACCGACTGCCTCTGGAGATCGTTTTTGAACATTGTAACATAAAGAAAAGCTGAACCAAACACAACATGCTTCATAAGAGATTCTTAGTGTGTTGGCCTTCCTAGATACTTCCCAGGGATGACGCGCTCCACTGGGCTACCAAGAGGGGATGGGTAAGCTCGGATGCCTGAAGCCAGAAGCTGTCTCTGGTGGTCCAGGACCGCCCTGTGGCTGTGCTTGGGAAGATGCTCACTGGCGCCTCGGTCAGCCCATCTGACGGCCTGGAAGAGGCTCTGGGAGTCAGAAAAGTCAAGTGAAATGGATATTTATATTTGATATTTGGGCCCTGGTTTCACTAGAATCTTAGAATTATCTTTTAGAATTTCAATTTCTAACCTTTAAAAAGGAGGATAACGTCTAACTCTAGAGTTCAGAGACACAGCAGCAAGGACCCAAACATGAACAGGGAACTCACTCCCTGCTGCTCTGTGGCTCTGCATTCTTTCCTCGGAGCAGGCAGGCAGCAGCCAGTGGAGTCACTGACCTGTGGGAAGAGCTGGCAGGTGGCGCTGGGCTTTGGAGGCACTGCTTGACTGAGATCAGTGTCCCAGCAGGGAAGCCCCACAGAGCTCCGCTTGCCCCGCCCAACTCATGCATCGCTACGGTCTTTTGGGAGGAGGGCCACGCATGCGTGGGCTCTTTCGGAAGAAGCGCCGTCTCGTTCTCTCCCGGCCCACTCCCAGCAGTCTCGTGCTCTTCCAAGGGGGAACACACAACCCTTCCCAGCATCGCAGGCCACCAGACACATACTGAGCCTCTATCCACTGGGCTCACGTGTTGTGGTGGAACATGGCACGGTGTGTTTAGACAGCCTGTCCTTCCCGGAGTGCCTTGGCTCAGTGTGGTGACATTGGGAGATCTACTTGTGACTTTGTGTCCACCCTAAGGTCCACACTTCGAGCACTTTGGGCAGACTTTGGCTCTCATGAGACCCCCCTCCCCACCCCCATGGCCTGAGATCCCTGGATGGGCAGTCCTCGAAGCGATTGCACCTGTGGAAAAACCTGCCCTGCCTGTTCCACACCTGATCCTTATTATGGGTTTGTAATTCAAGGAAGGACACTTGTTACCCCTGCTTTACAGAGGAATGGGCTTCATGAGGAGGGGGTGGGCTCATTTTGGTTGGAGCACAGTTTCTGAACCTAGGTGCAATAGGCATTTCTGGTTAGATAATTCTTTTGTTGTGGTTGGAGGCTTTCCTGTGCCTTTCAGATGCTCAGAAACACCCCTGGGGTCATCCCACTAGGCGCCCAGCTGTGACAATCACAAAGGTCTTCAGACCTGGTTAAGGATTCCCTGGGGGAGGGAAGAGTCATCATTATTCCATTTCATACTGTGTAGGTGCTGGGGGCACAGCTCAGCCATGGCATCCTTGTCTAGTGTGAGTGACGTCCTGGTTGGCTCCTACACACACACACACTCTCTCTCTCTGTCTCTGCCTCTCTCTGTCTCTCTCTGTCTCTGTCTCTGTCTCTCTCTCTCTCTCTCTCTCTCACACACACACACACACACACAAACACACACACACACACACACACAGCAGAAGGTTGTAGAATGGCTTCCAGTAAGCAGATAAGCAGATAGTTTTGCGTACTTGACCAGACAGCTAGGATTGGCCGCAGGAGGTCAGCGGCACAGGCGGCAGACCCGCTCCGGCCTTGGGGTCCGGCGCACGCATTCCCCAGAGATGCCTTGGTATAGGAAAGCCTTCCCACATAAACACCATGTCCAGTGAACAGGAGAGGGCAAAGGACGCCGAGGTCAGAGGAGCAACCTACCAGTTTTTTTGAGTTTCTCTGCTTCATCGTGAGGCACCCTGTGACAATAAACTGAAAATGGCAAAAGACAGAGTTAACTGGGGATGCGCGTACCCACGTTGCTGCAAGCCCCCCTCCCCCAATGCCTGACATGTTTTCTGAGTCCTGAGGACACCGCAGTGGTAAAGCCACTGACCCCTTGGGAGTGTGTTCTAACGTGGTCAGCTCTATCAAGTGTCTATTCCTAAATACACTGCTCGAGATTAGGAACCACGGCCGTGACTGGATGGGAATGGCCTGGCCTAGCTCCGCCTTGCTCTCTCTGGCTGCCCAGGCGCCCTACACCGTGCCTCTGGGCCCAGGAGAGACCCCTGCCACAGCCTGTGATTGAAGCGCACCGGACAGATGCACGCGAATCATTGCCCACTCTCGAGGTTGCTTTACTTGTTCGCAAAGGACCAAGCAGGACATTTTCCTGTCTAATCTCCGCAAGGCTATACCAGGCACGCAAGGGTTAGGACCAGAGATGCGGCGCCCGCGCCTTTGCCGCGGTGCCCAGGGACACAGCCAGGGCGTGGAGTCACTGCTCCGCTGGGCCTGCTCTGTGCCCTCCTGGTTGTGTGTGGGGGAGGGGTACTGTACGTCGCTCCCTGGGGCCCGCTCAGCTCCCCCGTCCCCCACAGAGGCCATACTCACAAGGACAGGTCCCCAGAGGGGATAGGCCGAGAGCAAGACCAGGGGGAGGGTTTTGGAGAACGTCAAGGAGTGCGCCGCAAACACGGCCCCGAGGCTAGCGGTGAGCAGAGCAAGCAGGATTTGGACGGCCTGCGGGGAGAGGGCGCCGTGAATCACCGTCCTGAGCCGCAGCCCTCCCTCCTGCAGCCACGCTGGCTGCTCCTCCTGCCCAGCCTGCTGGTGGCCTTGGTCCTCGGGCTCCAAGCTCGACGCCTGTCCATAACACCTGTGTTCCCTACTGCTGCTACCAGTCTCTGTGTCAGGCCTGCTTCGCCATATGTCTAGGTTGTAAACTACTTTTCATAAAAAATGAATTAAGTTGATCAGCGCTTTTTAGGTCCACGGCAGGATGGCATTGACGTTCAGCCTAGGGAATCTGCAGCCGCGTGTGAACCCGCTTACTCTGCCTCCTCCTCCCGCTCCCTCCCTTCGGCCCCTCGGCCCCCCTGCCCTGTGCCCCTCCTTATTGACACACACTTTGTTTCCATCCCCCTCCTTGTCTCATGCTTCCCCTTTGCCTGCTTCCTCTCCTCTTCCCCCTTCCTGGTTCTTTCCGCTTGAAGGTTTCTGAGCAGCCCAGATGCCCAGCAAGGGAAGAGCGCGCATACAGATGTGAGACGCCTACGTGCAGGGAAACGCTGAGGACTACATAGTTGTGAAGAAAAAGGAAGGAGAGATTTCTAGGTGAGAGGACGCCCCACGAGTCCTCGTCTTTCAGTGAACCACGCTGCCCACACGTGCATGCGCACTGCATTCTCTCACAGGACCGAAGATGGGTAATACCGTGTGAACTTCCCGAGGCCAGGGGCTGCCCACTGTCCGGCCCTCCTCCCCGAGGAGTATCCCTCGCCTCTCCTGATTGTCCTCCCAACCTGCCGCCTTCACCTTCTCCTCCTCGGACAAACCCCACAGACACGAGTCCCTTCTAGAAAGTGGCCCTGACGCTGCAGGTGACCTCATTCTCCTGTGCACTTTGGCTTAAATTGTTTACTGTAATTATTCCACTGGTATCTGTTTGGGACAGACACTAGATGCGGTCCTCCTGAGGAACTGCCCCGCCCCCTCCTCCTCCTCCTCTCCCCTGCCTGCGCTCTCTGCCTCCCTTCTCCCTGCCTCAGGCCCCTCCCCATCCAGGCCGCTGGCAGTGTGTGAGTGCCACGGGAACAGTCACTCCCCTGCACTGGCCAGGGAAGTGTGACATGGAAAGGAAGTTGTGTTTTCCACAGGGAGACAACTTCCGTTTTGGTTGTGGTCGGCCGACTTCGCTAAGGAGCCTGCAGATTTGGAGGCCAAGCGGATTAGCAAGGGTCACAAGGGTCAGGCTTTGGGAATTAGGCCCGTCTCGGTTCTACAGAGGTGCCGGAAGCCTGTTACAGTGCAGAGGCTGGGGCGCGTGCTGAGTCTCCACCTCCCTTCCACCCGCCAACTAGACTCTGTGCGGTGATGGCCCAGCCAGCCAGGACTCTGCAGGGCGCTGTCCCCAGGGTGGATGGACGCTTTGCTGGGGCTCAGCCATCCCCTGCACTCCTGGGCCTCTCCTCCGCAGCCCCACAACCTGTAGCGATCTGCTGTGCATGCAGGGAGAGCCAAGGTGGGGTGGCCTGCACACTTCTCCCCCACCACTAAGACTGAGGAAGTGGTGACTCAACCCTTCTACCCACTGGTGAGGCAGTAACTGGGAAGTGCGGCTGTGGCTCCAGGGTGCACTGGTGTCCTCATGGCTTAGGGATTTGCAAGGGTCACGATGAAGTGCAAGGCAGTGCAACACCAGGCGACGTAGGACACATAGTTTATTGAATCATTGTCTAATGGTCACTCAAAGAATCGTATACAAAGGCGGTGCAGGGAATCTGTCCACACACCTAGGACCAAAGACCGCGGCTGAGGGCTCAGACCCTACTGTCCTGCATGAGCCCAGCTGAAGACCCAGAGCTCATCGCAACGCCTCCCACAGGTCTACCTGAAGGCCTAGAGCCCGTGACAAAGTCTCTCGAAGGCCTGTGTCACATGGGTCTGTACTGGGAAAGCCCAAAGGTCAGTGGTGGTAGCTAGGGACGAAGGACTGGGGCTAGCAGGCTGAAGGAGCTGCACTGGGGCCAGGGAATGAGGTCAAGGTGAGCACCAGAGCGTCCCTGGAAAGTACCACAGCCGTGCTCGCCACAGTGAGGTCCCGAGCTCCTCTGATGGTGTGGAGAGGCAATGGGACGAGCTTCTCCAGGTGATGGAGCTGTGCCCCATCTTCCCTTCTGGACCCGGGAAGTGGTGCTCAAAGTGAGACCCAGAGCTCCCCCAAAGTGAACCACGGCCATCTCAGCAACAGTGAGGTCCCAAGTTCCTTTGATGAGAACAGCCAAGTTCGTCAAGAAAGCCAGCATGACCATGTTACCCAGCGGAACAACCCAGGAGAACCCGCAGCTTCCAACAGCTCCGTAACAGCCTCTCCATACAGCTCCCCTCCCAGCCTCCCAGCAGCTTCTCAGTTCTGCCTCCTGTGCCACTGGCAACAACCCTCAGGTGGCCTCCCGCACCCAGCACCTCGCCGGGCCAGTTCAGGTGGGCACCAGCTGGCATCCACCGCAGCTGGACACGGAGGGTGAAGGGGGAGAGGAAAGACAGAACCAACTTCCTCCCTGAAAGTCAAAGCACTGCAGCATCTCTGCAGACAGACAGACAGACAGACAGACAGACAGACAGACAGACAGGCAGACAGAGGGCTTCCTGCCCTCCAGGAAGACGTGTGACCACAGAGGACTTACCCCCAGAACTTTCGGTTCTCCACGCAGGAATTCAGACAGAGAGCTGTGAGGGGTGTAGGGCACGCCCACCAGCATGTGTGCATTTGGGTGGACAGTGACCACGCGGGTCCCTCTCTGCTCCTGCGGTTCTGGCTGCATGATTGGGCATCGGAGCTCCGCTAAGAGGAGGAGGGAGGGGGCACCGCGGGCAACACCATGGTCTGTTGCTCCCCAGTGTCACATGGAGTCCTTTGCAATGCCCTTAGTGGTTCCTCTCCTCGGCACTAGAACCCCAGAACCTCAGGCATTGAGTCACAGAACGCGGGGTTCTAGAGCACCGCACACCTCCTCTCCCGGGAGAAGGAAGGGGCCACTCTGAAGGCTGCAGAGCCTCAGAGCTCTGCGGCTGCCACACCGCTGCCTGACCGCTTCCCTTAAGTGTCACATCAGTGGTGAGCTGTGACAGCCTTGCCATCTCCACTGAGGTCTTGTTAACAACGTCGCGTCTGTGTGGTGTGCAGCGTCGCTGTGACGTGCACAAGCCGTGCGAAGCTACTGCGTCAAAGCAGCCAACGGTCCCCTGCTTGGCTATCCTCGTTGTCTGGCGAGAAGCTTTCAGGTCCTCTCTCTTTATTTTCAAGCTAAGTAAAAAATCAACAGTGAGCAGAGTATAGGACCAGAGGTGGCGGCTGCTTTAGTAGAGGATGTTCAGTTGCATAAATAAGAGTGACAGTAGGCTAAGTGCTTTTTCGCTTAGTCTTTGTAGCTACTAACTAAAGTCAAATTGGAATTTAGCCTTTTATGTTCAGCCTTTGTATTCTTATGTTATCGTTTTAACTGTTTAGACACGAAGGCAAAGGTCATGATGCCTGCCATTCTGATCCCAGGGTCTCCTAATTTGTGGCAATCTTGGCTACCAGGGCCTCAAGGAACTCAGAGCCGGGGATTCTCAGTTGTGAGTGTGGTTGTGTGTGGTGTGAGGGACACTCACTGCCAGGGGCCCTGGGGCAGGGTCACCTGTGACAGCCACACGTGAACAGCCATTTTCCCAACGGAAAACATTTCTGTGTCTTACATCAACTTTCAGAGAAGGGAAACAATTCTCAATATGACATTTTCCTGCCGGTTTCTTTTCAGGTAAACATTTATTATCAAGTGCAAAATAACATCTATCTATCTATCTATCTATCTATCTATCTATCTATCTATCTATC
>PVKN010016846.1:0-17668 GCA_004027915.1 Capromys pilorides | reverse complement strand
GCTCTCTCTTTCCAAACACATGGTAAATTTGCATTTCCTGATCATTTTGTGGTTGGACTGGAGCTATTTCATCTGTATTAATAAGTTATGAACAGAAATAATATGTGACTTCTAGGCTGGAGAATTCGATCAGCTTATCTAGAGAGATCTCTTTTTTCTACTGTAGCAACCAAGAACATTCCAGAGTGTTATCTCTGTCACCCAGGGTGCTAGAATGACAATATCTCAGGAAAGAGCCTTCAGCCCATCTGTGATGGACATGGAGCAGCTGGAGAAATGAGCTTTTGCTGTGTGAAGCTACTGAGATTTGGGGGCTTTCTTGCTGTCACATGACCTTGCTGGTCCTGGCTGATACCACACCCTGGCTCTCACGGAAGGCATGCCCCAAGTTAGGACCCCAGATATCTATTCATCATTGAATTTCCAGTTCATATAAGTAACTCCCCTATCTGCGCTCCCAAAGGCGATCCCTTTTCTTCTAGATAATGAGAGTTCATAAAGCCCAGAATAGCCACCAACAGTCACATGCTATTCTGAAGGATGCTAGCTTGAGGCAAAATCCTCACCCCAGTCTTCCATTATTTACCAACTTTCTATTGCTCTAACCTGGTTTCTATCTCTTCTCCTTCACTTTGGTCATACTAGTAGTGAACATTTACAAAACCTTACTACATATCACATACTCTTAGGCATTACATAAGCAAATGCTATGGAGAAAGACGACAGTTTTTGTGAAGTGGACTAATATGTCTTGGATCTTCTCTCATAGCTGACAGATCAGATAGAGTCTGGAAGAAGCTAGACTACAAAGTGGGAAAACAAAGAATCTTATTGCTTCCATAACAAATATTTTACACTTCTATAAGTTTCAGAGATCCTAGATTCTCTGAAGCCTAGCTGTGTTTCTCTGAAATTCTCACATTTGTGCTCTCTCACATTGTCTATAAAAAGAAATGCCCTTATCCCAGAACCTCCAAAACAAAGATTTGAAGTTTAACTTATACCAGTTTGTGTCACATGTTTCCTTCCGAATGGACCATTGGAGGATAAGAAGGAGCAAGCGAGGAGAAGGTGTTGCCTGGCTTAATCTTAGTCCCAGGCTCTACCTTGATGCTGGGTGCAAGCGTCAACTTCTCTGGAGTCACTCCACACTTCTGCTCCAGCACATATCTTCTTCTGCATGACAGAGCATTCTAGAAGATTAAGATCTTTCTTATTCAATCTGAATGTAAATTTCACTTGGTGTCATTTTGGAATTTCAGAGACAGAAGGAATAAAGAAGCCTAGGATGAATTAAAAGAACATCATTAGAAACTCTCCCTGGTGTCCCAGCACTCGCAAATAGGCACTGTCTTCTTGGGACCTATTTCTTGTCACTGGGGCCAAATGCCTGATACCCACAATTTAAAAGAAGAGAGGGATATCTTGGATCACATGTTCAGAAGTTTCAATCCTTTATTGACAGGTTCAAATGCAGAAGTGGCTCATGTTACAGTGAGGAGAAAGGGAGGAGTGAGGAGAGAGACCTGTTCCTCCACCATGGCCCCAGGGACCAGCCTCCAGTCAGGCGCCACCTCCTAACAGTGGACTCAGCTGTTTAATTCATGGTGGATGAATCCACTGAAGAGTAGCGTGAACTCATGATCTGATCACCTCCCTATCCCCCTCTTCTGACAACATTAGAGTTTTGGGCGAGTCATCCTTTATCTAAACCATAAGAGTCACAGTTACCATCTCTACTTTTCCAACTTATTCCCATTTCTCCTGCCTCCCATCAACCACTCCTTTCTATAATGGTAGCGAACATTGACATGGGCTCACTGCATACCATGCATTTATCTAAATTTTTCATATCCATTAACTCAATTCTTAGCATAATCCAGCTGCTCCATTTCAAAGGTGAGAAAATTGAGGATCTGAATAATTCAACAGCTATCAAGGTTATGTAACGAGAAAGTGTCAGAGTTGAGATTCAAATTCAGGCAGACTGGTTCTAACGTCCATGTCCTCAGTCACTATTGTAACCTGCCTATTGTTCAGAATCATCATAGTTCACTGTTTTCTCTTAAAATTTGTGGATTAACCAGCTCCATAACTTCTCTCAGTAATGCAATTAGCAATGAAATAAGATAATAACAGCCATCAATCATGGGACACTTACAGTAAGCTTAGCTCTATGGTAACTTCACTAAACATAGAGTTGATCATGAAATATCACAATTCTCTGGAGAAAATGAGATGTACAGATCTTAAGTTACTCATGTAGGATCACAGATTGAGTTTGATGAAAGGCCTAGATTTGAATCCAGGCTCTCAGTGACAAATGGTGTATCTTTGGCCACCGATCTACTGAAGCGTTGCAGTTTGGGCTCTGTCTGGTCTTTCAGTTCAAACAGAATGACATTTTCCCAATTATAAACCTTTTATGACCCATAACCCAAGGAATACATAACATTGGCAAGGACACTGGGCACACAAGATTTCCCTAAACCAATATACCAAATAGCTGGTTTCTTTAAAGTCTATTGTGTAGATGGTATCACCAGTCAATGAATCATGGGCTGAATTTTGGTCTATGATAGAAGACCAGGATAAACCGGTTTTGGTACAAAAACTAAACATGTACCATACAATCAGATATGACACCAAGACATCCTATGCCACTCAGGGCCAAGATTACTAAGTTTAAGCAAGATTATAGGCAAGAACCTTTTGGGTTCAGCTTTAATAATTCCAGCATAGGGATTTAGGAATTAAATAACATCTGAATTAAGAAAGTCCCCTGTCAACATAATGTAAGTAGGAGCCATCTAAGAACCAAAAACTAGGCAAGTTTTGGTGTTGGTGGTGACCAGTTGGCTCATGGTTGGCATAATCTTACCCTGCCTAATTCTGAACTTTTCATCATTTAGCCCCTCCCATCCTCTACTCCTTACCCCAGAAATGGCCCTATGCTCCACCCATGCCATTCACATTAAAAGTAAAATCATGCTGGATGTTTTCCCTATCTAACACCACACTTTCTATATCCAATAATGAACAGACACAGATAATTCTGCCTGATAAGGAAGTCACAAACCTCCTAATTCATCTCCAACACCATCTCAGCAACACTTACCACCCCCATGACCATATCCATCTCACTTTACTCCTTATATCCTTGCCTTCTCCAATCTCTTCTTTGTGGCTAAAGCTGCAATCAAAATTTAACATCAAAACTAACACAATTTAACATCTATTATCCCATTCCCACACTTGAAATATTTTGCCTGGTTCATCAACTTACAATGGTTCAATTTAGGAATTTTTGAGTTTACAGTGGTGCATACCACACATTGTTTTGTTTTTCACTGTTAGCACAGTGAATTGCAGGAGGCATTTGACATTAAAAAGGGCTTTTTATTAGCTGATTTTGCCCAGCCAAATGCTAGTGTTTTCTGAGCAAACCTAAGGTAGGTTAAGCAAGTCAGATTTCTACCAGTTTACATATATTAAATGCATTTTTTGATTCATGATATTTTTCAACATACTGTGAATTCATTAGGAAATGGAATTTCAAATAAAATGTCTCTTTTTTTCTATGACTTTGAGAGACTTGTGTGATCTGTCCTCTCCCTGTGCCTCCAACCCTACTGTGTGGCCCGCTCCTCAGGCTCCAACCCTGAAGTGATCTGTTCTCACTTGGGGAGTCTTCACTGAATGTCCTCTTCTTGGTCTACTCATCTTTCAATTCTCAGTGAAAAGTGTCACTTGTCCACAGAGATTTTCCTTAATCATCTAGGTTTTCAGCCAAAATATAGGCCACCCAGTTGAATGTAAATTTCTGAGAAATATTAATACATTAAATACCTAAGTAAATACATAAGTCTCAAATGCTGTATGAACCATACTTAGCCAAAAACTTATTCACTGTTCATCCAAATTTCAAATGTAACTAGGCATGCTGTGTTTATATTTGCTCAGTCTGGTAACCCTGATGGCCACCTGAGTGATCACCCCAGGTTCTTCTCAATACATCACCCCAGTGGCTTCCTTCATTCATGCACCAAAATTTTAAAGTGCATATGGATATGTTTTCTTGTTTACTGTCCAGGCTCCCACTGAGATGCTAAGCTCCTTAAGAATAGGGCCTGAGTTTATTTATCAGTAAAGGAAATACTCCACGATTAATATATAATAAAAGTCAACTCAAACCACATCATTCTCTTCCCTCCTGGATTATCTATGTGAAATCCAACTACAGTGAAGGTTGACCATGACTCAGAACAATATGTACAGTTGCCAGGGGCAACATAGGTGAGTGGTAGGAGGGATGAATGGGAAGAGAGATATTATCTCAATTATTTAGTAGACAAATAAGTGAGCCTTATCTGCTAAGCACTTAGGTTGTGTTCTCATTCCCTCTTAATTGCTCCTTGATAAGCTTCTTCTAAATATTTACATCTCCCCCAACTCTGCTGAAAGAATTGAATGAAAAGATTGAGCTCTTTTCAACCATGGGACCTTCGCACATGTACTCTCATCTGCCTTAACTCCATTACTGGGTCAGATCCTTTCTTTCTCAGTGTCTCAGTTACTCTTCTCTCATTTCTGGAACAAATATCTGACACCAAAAATGAAGGAAGGAAAGATTTATTTAGTTCACAGTTACCATAGGTTTCAGTCTATAGTCGGCTGGCTCCAAGACAGACTGTTACATGGCAGAGAGCAGCAGTTCATGGCAGTGGAACAGCAACAATGGCAACAGAGAGAAGAGTAACTGAGACAGAATTTGGTACCACAGGAGTGGTGGTGTTGCTGCGACTAATCTGACTATGTGGATTACAAATTTTTGGAAATGGCTTGTGGGAAGAGATAGGAAAGGTTTGGAGAGTTTGTCTACTTGCAAAGAGCTGGAACAGCTTCAGTGGTTCTGTAGGGGAGATTCTGGTCAGAGCTCAGCAGACTAGGAGGCTGACAGAAAGCCTGTGTGCAAAAAGCAGGCTGGGGAGGTTTCAGCTGGGAAGAAAGACTACATTGGTTGTTAGACTCCAGACGATTTATGCTATGGCTTGGCCAAAACACTGTCTAAATTTTGCTTATACCCCGAGACTTCGCCTGAGACTGAGATTAAGCATGGTGAACTGATTAATCTTTCAAAAGATATTTCTAAGCAGCCAAATATTGGGGCAGTGGCAAGGTTGTTACTGGGGGCTTTTAGCCAAATTTATGTTGAAAATCAAGAGCAAAGAGCCTAGCAGAATGATTTAAAATGTTGTGAGCTTGGCCAGAAAGGAAGCACCAGGAAAACTGTGGATGGCAAAGACAGAGCTTAGAGGGCCTTCAAGGCCAAGAAGGAACCAGAAAATGGAAAGGATTGTCTGAGGGTATCACAGGAAGTGGCAGATCTCCACCCTCTGTAGTCTCAGAACTACAAAGTCAGGGACTTCTCCTTGAGGAAATAGCTGCTGAACCCCATGCTCTAGAATGGCGGAAGTAGCCGTAGCAGGTTCCAAAACAGTACTGGCATGGAGAATTTATTTCTTGGAATCAGGGTCAGTGTGTTCTTCAATCCAGGCACTCAGCTCCTACAACCAAGAGAGAAGGAGGCCTGGCTTCTGCTCCAGCTGGCAGCAAACCTTAGCATCATCCATGTGGCAATGGTTTTAGGTGCATTTAGAATGCAGCAGCTGTGAGGTTAAGACAGCTTCCACCTAGATTTCAGAAGAAGGCCTGGGAGGCCAAGCAGTGTGTCCCTGGCAGGGCAGTGTGCAAGGTTGTGAGAAGCCTATTCAGTGGAAACCTCAGAAGCCTGGAAAATCCAGGAACATGGATCCTTTAAGGGAAACTGCAAGGAGAGAGCAAAGCCAGCCTAAGAGAGAAGCCATGGGACCTACCACGAAGAGTGCCATAGGGGAGGAGCCTAATGGAGCTCACAACTCATCACAGACTGCTTCGGATATTCCAGAAGGAACTGTGGGATTTGATATTTGCCCTGCTGGATTTAGGACTTGTGTTGTTCTCAGAATTTTGCATTCCCCTGTTGTTACAACTTTTGGAATGGTAATGTTTATCTTGTGCCTCTGCATGTTGGATGTGTTTAACTTTTGTACAGGAGCTCACAGCTAAGAGTTTGCTTTAGATCTTGGACTTTTCAGCATTGCTGAAATTGTTGGGACTTTGGCGACTCTTAAGAGATGGACTAAAACGTTTTTTGCACAAAGGGATGTGCATGAGACTTTGTGGGTCCAGGGGCAGAATGTTATGGTTTGTGTCTAGTTGTCCCCCTAAAGCTTCATGCAGTCATGGTGTGGGGGCTTCTAGAGTTTGAGATTAACTCATGATCCACTGGGATCATGGGTGATCCACAACTAGGATTATGAGTCTGAGTACTGCTACGATAATGGAATTGTGTGCTACATCTAGCCTGAAGTGGATAGCCTGAATGTAATATAAGAGAGACAGAGAGACAGTGTTTCTGTTGCTGTTGCTGGCCTGTTACCATTGTTGCTGTTCTGCTGCCATGAACTGGATGCTTTCTGGCCTGTGCCACTCAGGCTTGGGGCCAGCTGAATATGGACTGAAACCTCCAGTAACAGTGAGCTAAGTAAACCTTTCCTTCCTTCATTTTTGGTGTTGGGTATTTGTCCCAGCAATGAGAGAAGAGCAGCTGAGATACTCAGGACTTACTCTCACCCTGGAGTGATTTCCTAATCTTACTGATTCAGAAAACACTTCCAATTTTTTTTCCAGCTCAGCCCACCCTGATGGCAGGGCTAATGTGGCATGTGGTGCCAAAGATCAAACCGCAGTCCTCTGCACCTGCCTAAGCAGACACTTTATACAGCTGAACTATCTCACTGGCCCACCTCCATTCTTTTCCTTCAGAATCCATTGCAACTTTGCAGTCATGCACCAAGTTGCCTGGTAGATTACATATTTAAAATTGAACAATCAGTATCTTCCAGCATTACCTGAGCTGTAAGCCACAGGGAACAAAGACGATATTCCCACCTTCACCACTGAATCCTCAGAGTCCAACAGCAGGCCTAGTGCTCCCAGTGGACCTGTTGCTCCTACTTGCTTAACACTAATTACAAGATCCTAAAAGTGGCCCTATTCATAAGTAGAGTAGTTGGCTCTCAACATTAAGGTTGATAAAGTTGCTGTCAATGAGGAAAATTTCCTGGTTAAAAATGTGATAGATTCAATCCTAAATTCGGCCTAAAGAACAAGGCTCTCAAGGACTTACTACCAAGGACCCACAACACCTAATACAACAATTTCACAATAAGAGAAGTTTAACTAAAATGGAAATGACACTGGGGGAAAGTTATTTCTGCAGGAAGGGATAAAATGCACCAGAAAGAATAGGTTCTTTTCCTCTTAATTTCTTTAAAATACAGGACTGGTTAAAAATACAAATTATGACATTGTGGGCTATATAACGTAAACATAAAACATGAAAATTAGAGCATGAAGAATGGCAGTAGTTAAGGTAACAAATGAACAACATGCAATATTTTCATAATTATATAAAACTATACAATATACTTAAGTAAAAATATGGATTTTGTAATCTCTAGAGCACTCAATAAAATCAAAGTTGTACTTAAAAAACAATAAATTAAGAGGAAATTTTAAACAATACTGAAATATTTCTAAAGGGTGAAAGGAGTTAAAAGGAGGAAAATGGAAATGCAATGTAAAATTGACCTCATCCTGCACAACAGGAAATAGAAAAGGCCCCAAAATGGTGATTCAACAGAAAGCACTATATATTTATTTGAGAGAAAAGGGGTTATATCTGGAAGTAAGAAACAAAACAGGGCTCTAGAAAGCAGAATAAGGTTGGGCAGTAGGCAGGGAACACATGAGACCCTTTCTTTTTGTCCTTACAGAAGTATTTGACATTTTTAAATATATGCTCGTATTACACCAGTGAAAATTCATTTGGAAAAAGGAAAACACTAGCAGTAGTGGTAAACAGTATCCTAACCGAAGCATTTCAGTTTGCTGAGAATAAAACAAAGATGATAATTTTGTAGTATGTGTATTATTCAGGATTAGAGAAACAGAACTAATAGGAAGGAAAGGGGAGAAAGAGGAATCACTGACTACAGAAGCTTACAAGTCCCAAGACCTACAGTTGGTAAAATAGGATCCCTAGTGTAACTGTAGCCTGAGACCCGGGAGAGCTGATGGGGTAAATTCCAGTTCAAAACTAGATGAGTGAAGTTCTAACTCAGGAGTTAGGCAGACAAAATTCCCCCTTAAGAGTTTTTGTTCAGTTCTGGAAGAGACACCCCTTCCCCAGCCCATACCTGGGGAGCCAATCTGTCCCTCTTAGCCTGTTGATTCAAATTCATTGCAAAATAGTCTCACAGATGCCGGCAGGATGACATTTGACCAAAGTCATAAGTAGGCACCCAGAGACTCAGTCAAGATGGCATAAAATTAACTATCACACATGCTATTAAGAACTTAACATATTTTTGGGAACAGATTTAAACTGCTCTACAGATTTCTAATATCCCAATCTCATCTAAATATTTACCAAATTGTTCATTTTCTGTTAGTTTTTAATTTAAAAAATAGTAAAAGAACATTACATATGATTGAGTAGGGTTTGTGTGTGTGTGTGTGTGTGTGTGTGTGTGTGTGTCTGCATGTGTGTACATCAAATAGTCCTGGAGACTGAACCCAGGGATACTCTAGCACTGAGCTCGAGCTCTGGCACCATTTCCTTTTGTTTTGGGGATAGTATCTCACTAAAGTGCTCAGAGGAACTGAAATTTGAATTTACAGACCTCTTGTCTTTCAAATCATAGTAACTATTCTCTTAATTGTTACAAATGCTGTCATATACTAGTGCCACTGTAGAACCTGCCTTTTGCACGTCTATCCAATTGACTCTTTTCTTGGCAAAATATAAAAGCATGCTACCAGTGAATTGTCCTAACTGTTCCTACTTTGTTCACTTTCCTCCTCAACAGAGATTATTTCACACTTTCCCTTTCCTCAATCCCTGTCTTCTTTTCTCTTTCTGCACTTGCTTAGGTGAGCTCATCCAGCCCTGCAGCTTCAACATTGTAAGGGATGTTAATGAAGCTCACGGAAATGAAGTCAATTCTTTATCCTTCAAACTTGACCTCTCCCTAGAATCCCACACTCAACACTATTGCTGATCTGACTTCAGCTTGAGTATCTGATGGACACCAAAAACATTTCGTGGTAGGCAGGGTCTTCCTGAAAACCCACTCCTACCCTTGACTGTCTCAATTTAGCAAGAGGCCCATGCCTCCTAATAGATTTAACCAAACTTTGAGGTTATCTCCTCATTCCTCTCATTTCATTCTCTTTGTCTGATTGTAACCAAATTTTTGAGAGCACAACAGACAAAGAGGATGGCTGATCTCTGGGTCAAACAGCACTAGGTCAGGGACCAGCCAGGAAATATAAGAACTAGTCCAGATGAGCATCTGCTACAGCAGTGGAGCTGGCCCCGCTCTGTTGGTGCAAACGGAGACCCTATGGTCCCAGGAGACTGAGACATTTTCCAGGTGGGGTGAGCTGCTGGTATAAATAAAGATTGACGTCTTTAGTTCTAGATCTTCAGACTCAAGTGAAGACTGGATTTTAAATGTTGTCGACTATTTCAAACCACTTTAGACACTGCATGCTCCTGAATCTGAGGGTCTGGTTTCACCTGTCTTGTACTGGATGTGGATTATGTATTGGGGGGTGTATATGAAATGTAGATTTGAATTCATTATGCTCAGTTCACTGTACCTTGCTATTGCTGTCAAATGCGTGATCCCTTTCTGAGATCTTAAATTGTTTATTCATTCTCTTTTTCCTCCTCTTTTGCTCCTATCACTCATTCCCAGAACATGCAACCCCTGCAGCTGACTGGATGTCTTGGATGGGCTCTTTTACACACAAATACTGTTGAGCTACCCAAGTGATGCTCTTACACATATACTATTGTGTCTTGTTTCTTCATTTTTGGCCAGAGTTATCATGTTTTTTCAAGTCAGTCTATCTTCATGTATAGGTCAGTTCTGTGACTTTCAAGTACAACAAAGCACTTATTCGCACTGGGTCTTACCTTCTGTCATAGCTGTCCATCCTATGACAAAATAGCTAAGAAAAACAATTTAAAAGACTAAAAGTTTATTTTGCTCCTGGTTTCAGAAATTCCTGTTCTCAGTTGGCTTTTTCCATTGTTGGGCCTGCTGCAAGGCACAGCACTGTGTGGACTGGCTTGATGGAGCCAGGAAACAGAGAGAAAGGGAAGGAGCCACAGAGGACAGGGCTGGGGACCCCATGTGGTTCAGAGAGTGCTGCGCTATGACCCACTCCCTGCCAGTGGGCCCCACCTCCTGTGTCCATCACCTCATGGTTTCTCTATCAGATCGTAATTGAGTCAACAGATTAGGCCACCTGATTAAAGTGAGAGCCCTCATACTCCAATCAATGCCCCTAAAAATCCCATCAGCTAGCAACCAAGTTTCCAGCTTGTGAACTAAGCGGACCTTGCAAATCCAAAGTACGGTATTTGTCCACAGATGGAAACGTGAGGAAAACAAAGAGGAATAAAAAATGATTAAGATGCAATAAGTAAGAAAAAAATATAAAATGGAAACAAAGCTTTGTAAATATGAGAGGAAGAGAGGCTTGGAGAGAAGAGAAGGGAATGGGAAATAAAAGAGAAACTAAGATATGTCACACACAGGTATAAAGTCCCTATGATGAATATGATCATTATGTATATCTGAATTGTACCAATAAACTTAATTATAAAAAAATAATATGTATATTTTATTTACATAAAAGTTCCCCCAAATGAATGTGATTATTTTCTCTTTGTAGTGCTCTAAGTGCTGGTCTGAGCCTCACTTGAGATACTTCTTGAAAAGCAGAGAGCCACTGAGCCTAAGCACACGTGCTTGCAGGCACAGAGCCATGGACTCCAGCACTGTGGGAAAGGGCCTGTGTCCTCCCTCCCCACCAACCCTGCAGTCCACTCAACTTCCTTCCTGCCTAATGGACAGTGACAATTCCTTGCTCTATGAATCAAATCATCACTTCTAGATTTAGCACACTTTTTTCTTAAATTCCTCAAAAATCTTTAAAAATCTCATTGGATAGTTGACTCATAATATACCAAAAAGCACAGCTGAAGTGTTTCCTTCCCAGCAGTCAGCGCTTTGAGACATTTACCTGTCAAACTCTGACTTCCACCTACTGGCAAGGAGGAAGAGATGGAGATTGTCTTTTTCCTCTTTGAATTCCTTAATCTGTTCACTTCAGCATTTTAATCACTAGAACACAGTTCTCAAGTAAGAATAAGAAGATGTAATTTCTAAGAAGGTGGTTTGTCAAGTCAAAAATGAAAGTTACATAAATAGAGTTCTGAGGCACGGTTCATAGAGTGGACCTTTTTCATCACAATTTCAGTTTGAGATTAAAAAAAAAAACACTCTAGCTTCAGAGGAATTATTTTAGTTTAATAAGAAAATAATAAAATTATCTGGTCCAGAGTTTTCATGGCGCTGCCTTGTTATTATAGGAGTTATTTTCTTTTGAGTATGGCATAATGTAATCCTCTGATACTTAGATACTTAAAGAAATTTTTTCCCTAAAGCAGCAGGAGTGATTATCATGAATGATAAGTAAATTTGTCAGCATTAGCACTCCAAAGTAACTCCCATCAATCTGCACAGAGACATGCCCGGGGCTGGACGGGGCTGCCAGCCCAGAGTGGCTCGGGAACTTTCTGTCTTCTGTTTTCCCTTCCAACATTTCAGATCTATTATGTGTAATCTAATATTTGCTAAAATATTGAAAACTTCTCTTAATTGAATAAATTTACCAAAAAGCTTCATAGATTTAAATGGTCTTACGAGTCATTTACTAGAAAAGATTGATTTCTTTAATAGGATCCAGCTGTAACTTGCTTTGAGCATTGTATAAATTCTTTAGGGAAACTTAGGGCTTTTTTTTTTTGGTTTTGTCTTCTGTCAGTGTAGTTGAAAATGATACTCCATAGTTCTATTTACCAGTGGGGAAAACTTGTTTAAACACATTCAAAACACTGCTCCTATTTTTTATTGAATCTAAGCCTTCTGTTTCACTTGTTAAGAAGGTTTAAATATAAACACAATCAAAATTGTTCTATGTGAACTGTTAAAGCACAATAGTTATACAAAGTGGACCAAAATAGCTCTCCCAGAATTCATATAAGAGAGGCAGTGCTATTTATTTGTAAGACAGAATGATAACACCTAAAGAGATCAAACAGAGATTGTTGCAGAACCCTGTGTCCAATTAAAAGTAAGAAAAGTGAATTTCAGAATTCTAGACTGCTGGCTCCTCCAGGTAGAGACCCAGTCTTAACCTTCTTTGTAGACTGGGTTCCTGGGAATAAGCCAGGCTTTCTAGAGGTAAATATTTTAATATTTTTTGTTGTTTTTTTGGTGATACCACAGATTAAGCTCAGGACCTTGTGCTTGCCAGGCAAGCACTTATTCCACCAAGCTATCTCTCCAGCCCTCTAGAGGCAATGTTGACAGACTTCTTATTATAGAATTACAGAAGCCACAATATATAAGATCTTCTTTTCATCCTGAGATGTACTCAGCGTCAGACAACTGAAGACACAAATATCAGCTACATTAAAGATACACAGTAGGCTTTCTAATCCTACATCCTGAATTAGACAGAAGTGGCCCGGCCATCATGGACGTCTCCAGGCAGCCAGAGGTCTCCCTACACAAGGACAGCCTGTGGTCACAGTGTGACCAGGACACCCAGAAGACATGCACCCTTTGGACAGGCCATCTCAGAGTTAAGGCACTCAGTGTCTTTCCCAAAGCTGACAGTCAGGTAGGCCGGTCACTCCCATGGAGAGAGGGGCCAGGGAGATCTGGAATGACTCAGATCCCAGGCCTTTCCACCTGGGAATAGAATGGACATGTTGGCCTCTCTGTGGAAACACACGTGTACAAAAATGAAAATTCAATAAAACAGAGGGAGAATATGGCAGCAAAATCATGTTTTCTTATTTAACGTGAGCTTAACAAGGGCTAAAATTCCCAACTTTATTCTTGTGGCAACCAGGGTAAAACTGTTGGCAAATATCCTGCCAGCTAACGTTAGTATCCATGCCACTGCTTAGATCCATATTCTAAAGTGTCTATTAGGACTACATTATGCTACTCTCAAAGGAATTACTTAATCATACTTCTATGTAAACAGTTTCAGAATTAACTCTGTCACAATGTGGTGCATCTTTCTAGTAGCCTATTGCTTGGAAAATTTGGTAATTCTTCTCTTATGTAACTACATAAATGGGGGAAACTGTTGTCTAATGACCTTAACTGGCCAGAAAGAAAACTCCTTGCTATAGCATGCTTTGCATTCTGTTTTGGGTTTCAGAATTTCCGGATGTGTGACAAATATTAAACAAATGATCACTTTGATTTGGCGATCTGGGCTCAGATCAAAGCCACCATCATCAAACACCAAGAGGTGCTGAAACCAAGCAGCGCTCTGCCATGCAGGAGCAGACAGCAGGCAGGGGCATCCTGGGGTGTCTGCAGAGGCACTCCCCGGGGAGCCAGATCAATGAGGAAGACACCTCGTGTTGATGTACTGCAGGCGTCTCCCTGTGCGCCAGTCCTTTGATTTCCACGTGGTACTTTTGATATTCTTCAAGCCTCGGGTTCAGATCAGGTTCCCTTGCTCAAAACATACCTATTAAAATTGTGTAAAATACAAAGACTTTCTCCCCATGTTTCAAAAGCTACTTTCTAAACAAAACAAACAAACAGATGGGAACAATATGAAAGCTCAGACTGCTGTATTTTTTAACCAGTCTAAGAACTGGGGGAAACTTTAGAGATCCTCCATCCACCAGCCCTCCACCCTACTTCCACATCCTACTGCCGAGGTAGAAACAAAGGAATTTGGTAAGTGACTCAGAATCACAAAACCTCATCTGTGAACAGGCCAGGGCTTCAAGTGCTTTGTGACCCTCCATCTGTCTTTATTAATCCCGGCCTCTCAATTGTTGGCAACTTTAGGAAAGAACCTAAAGATGAAGAGAGGTAGTGTGGGTCCTCTCTGGTTACCTATGTTCTGCACATCATGCTGATTTGCTAAATTGTGCAAGCTGCACATACACCCTCCAGAGTTCTGCATTTGTCAATTCAAGGAGGGATTAGAAATATTTTTTTAAAATGCACCTTACTGAACACATAAGGCCCTTTTACTTGTCATTTCCTAAAAAATATAGTGTAATAACTATCCACATAGCACTTGCACTGTATTATGTAGCATTAGTGACATAGGGTGAATTAAAATACATGGGAGGTGCATGCGAATACTAGGACATTGGACAGAAGGGACTTCAGATTGTGTGCACATGGAGAACTGGTTCTCCATGGACACTAAGGGACAACTGTACCATACTCTTAACCAAAGTGTGGTGGTCACCAAGTTAAAGTTTTCAGCTTTCATTCTTAGTAGATTTTCTACCATTGTCACAATACTGAAAGCCCAGTTCCATTGGACAAATCATAGCTCAAATCTGGGAAACCCAGTTAAGAGTTGATCTTCTAGGTTTTGCTTCCTTGCCCGAGAGGACAGAGAACAGAAGTCGCTAGAGTGGCTGGACAGTTCAGAGTATGGTGGGAGAGTTGCTAAGAGGAAGATGAGTTTCCTACGGAGGGGTCAGGGCAGGCTTTGGAATCTGTTTCCAAAGCATGAAGAGTCAAAGCTGGGTAAGGGAAGGGAGGGGAGGAGAGACTGTGGAGGGCCTGAGGACTGTACATCTGGGCTGTCCACAGGTGTGCCCAGGGGCAGGAGGCCAGCCAGACAAGAAATGGGTGACAGCCCCATGGGGAGAAAGGAAGAAAGGTTCTGAGAGGCCAGAGAGTCTTGCAGACCATGTGGTCTTAGTTGTTTAACTGGCGGGATCAGGGGGGTAGGCTGAAGGAAGAGGCACTCAGAGTAAAAGACATTGGGGTCAGGGGCAAAGGTTGAGGAAAACAAGTCACCTGGGACATCGGATAGAGAAGCTCCCCCTAGCCTGTTTGGGACTTGTAGAGTAAGGGGGAGGGGTCAGTACTGCCCACCATGCAAATAGGTCACCTGTACTGGGAAACCCCACAGCACCAAAGGGACTTAGCCAAGAGAATTCATCATCTGGGTGGAGTGAGGGCTAACTACCAAGTCAGGAGGGGTACGGAAGTGGTAGGCACTTCCTTGGAAGCTTCTCCTGTGTTCCTTGTTTACTAACAATATAAATTGGTGAAAGCCAAATCAGAGTTTTGATTTGTTTTCTCATTTTTTTCATTCTGAAAGTTTCAAACTTGTAGAAGACTTAAAAGAAAACATGCTTAGGCCAGCCAAATAGCTCAGCGGATTAAAGCATCTGCAAGCAGGTCCAGGGGCCCAGGGTTCAATCCCCAGGCCTGCCATGCCAGCCCCACCCCCCAGGGCATGCTAAGATGGCAATTGAGACTGGGTGTGGTGACACTCTCCTATAATCCCAGATCTTGGGAGGCTGTAAACGGGAGGATCACAAAGAGTCTAATCTAATAGTGAGACCCTCAACACACTGTAGACCTTTCCCTAACATACAAAAAAAGAAAAGAAGAAAAATACATTCTATGCCCACATATTCTTCAACTAGATTCACAAATAGTTACTATTTTCCTACATTTATTTTCGTTTTTTAGTTCTACCTGGTTCTCTGAATCATTTACATAAAAGTTGCAAACATTAAAACATTTCTTACTTCTTGGGGCCGGCGAGATGGTTCGGTGGTCTAAAGCGCCTGCTTAGGAAAGCTCAGGCAACTGCAGGGACTGCGGTTTGATCCCCGGCACCACATACTATGCCAGCCCCACCACCAGTGCAGGCTGAGCCAGCCACAAAATAAATAGAGAAAGAAACAAATAAAACAAGCAAATAAATAAATAAATAAATAAATAAATAAATAACATTTCTTACTTCTAAATACTTTAACATACAACTTTTAAGAACAATCCTATTACATGCCATACATATCAGTAAACCATTTTACTTACAATATAGCTCATATCCAAATTTTTCAAATGTCCCCCAATGTGGTGCTTTCTTTTTTTTCTTTTTGGTATTTTTTTCCTAATCCAGAATGCAGCAGCGCTTCTGCAACGCATTTGGTTGTCTCTTTAGTCTATTTTAATTTGGAACACCTTGTTCATTGTTCATTTTCATAACACTGAAATTTGAAGAGAAATAACTCAACTGCAGCACATTCTCTGTGTTTTCTCATGATTAGATGCAAATTCTAGAAGCCTGGCCGAAAAATAAAACAAAAGAACAATGTCTAAGTGGGAGACACTGCCTTTCTTGAAAGACAGCCATAACTTAAAGGTATACACCTCACTTATCCACTTGTAGGAGCAGGATTAAGCCTGCTCATTTCCTTATGATTTGTATTGATGTTATGGCTTCTCTCCCACAAAGAAAATTCTTCCCTAAAGGTCACTAATATAATTACTAACCCCTTGGTTATGTACTCCACATTGAATTTGGAGCTAGGATTTGAAGTCAAAAAAATGAATTATAGTACTTTGCTGTTCAACTCTCACAAACATTCAAAAGAAATTCCTAGGCTGAATTGCTGGGAGTTCCTCCAGCCCTTGAGAGGAGCTGCACACTGGGCAGGGGAAGCAGCACCTAGCGCTGCGCTTCTCAAGCAGAGCAGCATCCATCCTTATGGACAGCCGGGCTCCTGGGGGATTCTGTGTTCTGGGAAGGCCAGCGAGTTTCAGATGCCAAGTGCGTTCTGGGCTAAGAAAGCTGACAGATGTTAAAGCAGAGGAGCTGACCTCTATTCTCAACCAGATGTGAGTCCCTCACCTCCCGGGAGCAGTGAGCTCCTTACAGATTTCTGCAGCTATCTGCCAAATACACAGTTCATATCCCAAATTACATCGAGAAGGAGTAGCTGAAGTTTAAAGTCAGATAATTCATCCTGAGACTGAGCAAAGGAGATTAACTTATTTAATTTTAAAAAGGGCACATGCATATGATGCAAAATAAAACAGACCAAAGTGGGTTTAGGGAACATTGTCTGTGTCCTATGCAAATATTTAGTCCTAGTTTTCAGAAATAATGACCATTAGTCTCATCTACTTTTCCAGAAATGTCCCACAGACACACCCACACAGATCCATTTTTTAATCACAAATCACAGGAGCAGTCTCTATATTTTTCTGTTGCCTTTTTCTTTCCTCTTCACAATGGATCATGAAGTCTGGCTAATCAGCTTATACAGACATCTATGTTTATGAAGTGCCACATAGCATTCAATTAGACAACAAAAGTTCTTCGACTGCTTATCTCTAGTTTTTTGTTATTATCAGCAACGCTGCGAGAGCATGTTTGTATACTTGTTCCAGGATATTTGTAAGACAAAAATCCTAGAATAAAACTGTTGGATCAAAAGGTTTATGCATTTAAGTTATTAATAGATAACATTAAAATTGCCTCCAAAGAGCTTATCTCAGTGCAGTTTCTAACTGAGAATGCTTAAGGTCCTGCATCCCAGGAAGGCTACGCCTTCACAGGACTGACTGGTTAAAGGAATCCCATTCTCTAATTTGTAAATGCTAATAAGGCTATTTGAGTT
>PVKN010016845.1:0-17672 GCA_004027915.1 Capromys pilorides | reverse complement strand
TTTGCCACTGGTTCTGACATCCTGAGTACAAAGTGATGGAACCTATACTCTATGCTCTATATTCAAATGTACTGCATCCTACTGCAATCTTCTTGATAGTTTGGCCAAATGTCCACTTAAACATTTAAAACTGAAGCTTTAAAGAGGTGAACTAAAGTGCTAAAGACATGGAGAGACGGGTTACATACAGCTTTTTGTCTCATCTACAAATACCCGTATGTTCACTTTCCTGCTACCTGTCTGCCTTCCTCTCTGCCTATGTTTAAAGTTCATCTGAGAAAGTACTATATGTAGGCCAGGCATGGTAAGCACACATGTAATCCCAGCATTCAGGAGCCTGAAGCAGGAGGGTCATCAAAAGTTGAAGGCCAGCCTAGGCTACACACTGAGCTCAAGGCCAGCCTGGACAACATCATGAGACCCTATGTCAAAAAAAAAAAAAAGGAGGAGGAATACTACATTGCTCTATATGCAAAGTGATATCCAAGACAACTATACAGAAAGAGCATGAGGAGCTACAATTTTTGTCTGGCATCTAATGGGATGGTTTGCATCATTAATGGAGGCTTACTCTGCATCAGGCACTTTACCTGACTTATTCATTTACTAGAAAAGGAATCCAGGAACATTTAGTATATGTCTAAAACATACACCTCAGGGGCTGGGGAGATAGCTCCCTGGCACAAGTGCCTGCCTGGCAAGTGCAAGGTCATGAGTTCGAACCCTCGTCCCGCAAAAAAAAAAAAAAGACCTCAATTCATTTCATACTGTTTCTGTTGTTTGTTTAAGGCAGCACTTCACCGTGTAGCGCAGGCTGACCTCCACCTTGCAGTGATCCTCCTCAACATCCCATGCCTGTGCTAGGTTTACACTCATGTGCCACCATGCCATACTTTACTTTTATTCATTATTCTAATCATTGCAATTTGATTGGTAATTACAGTCCTTAATGCAGAAAAATTAAGCCTCCTTATGATAATGGCTTTATATTTCTCTAAGGAGTTGCTGTAGCTTTGTTGCTGTTACAGAAATCATTTTCCTCTTTTTTCAGTAAAGGAGGAGGGAATTTTATTCTTTATTAATAATTTAACTTCTTGAATACAAACCTAAGATTTCAGGAAAGAGTTGGTCATATAAAGGAAAATATTTGAGAGTTTATGTTCTGACCAATTAGAAGGAAAGAAATTTTCACGGTGCTCTCAGTTTCTTAAATGAAAACTGAACAAAGACAGCCAGTTTTAAAAGAAACAAAACTTAAATTCTATTTTCAAAAGATTTTATAGATAGGATTAAGCAAACAGACAATAGCGCCTACTGATTTGCTCTGCTGAGGAAGTGGCAGATAAAACTGAATGGGGGATGGGGTGGGGAGGTCGAACCCAGGGGCCTCGTGACCGCTGGGCTAGAGCTCCTACCAATGAGCTACACTCTCAGCTCGTAAAACTGAAGTGATCCACATCCTACTAATTCCTCCTTACGAGTAGTGTCTGGGTACTTGCTGTCCTGATTTGTTGCGGTTTTGACACACGCTGTTGCGTCCTTTTCGGTTTGTTTTGATCCCCATGCTTGTGACCGAAGAAAGCGATTTAAGTGTTTCAGGGGCCCTAATATGGCTTGGAGACTGTCAAGCAGCCAACTTCAGCGCCCCACGCTTGCCTTCCAGGCTGAGGTGGGTTTCTCGGTGCAATCGTGGCGGGCGCTTTGGCCGGAAACTCTGGCAGAGAGCCAAAGGAAAAGAGAAGTTCCTGGCGCTCGCCGGGGTCCAACTGGAAAATCGGGCGCTAGCGCATTCTTCGTGCAGTTATTGGCTGGGGCTCTGTGTGCCGCTGTCGGCCAATGAAGACGCTGGAGATCTGGCCCCGGCCCGTCCCCTTTCGGCGCCCCGGGATGAGGCAGAGACTGAACAGCTTGCGAGCAAATCAGAGGCACCCGGAGAGCCATGTCCGACTCCGCGCACAGCGCCCAAGCGCTAACCCGCTGAAAGTTTCTCAGCGACATCATTGGGACGATCTGGACCCCGCGAAGAGGAGCTGCTTTTGTGTGAGATGGTCCCAGAGGCCTGGAGGAGCGGACTGGTAAGCACCGGGAGAGTGGTGGGAGTTTTGCTTCTGCTCGGTGCCTTGAACAAGGCTTCCACCATCATTCACTATGAGATACTGGAGGAAAGAGAGAAGGGTTTCATTGTGGGTAACGTGGTCGCGGACCTTGATTTGGATCTTGGCAGCCTGTCAGCCCGCAGGCTCCGGGTGGTGTCCGGAGCGAGCCGTAGGTTCTTTGAGGTGAACTGGGAGACCGGAGAGATGTTCGTGAACGATCGTCTGGATCGAGAGGAGCTGTGCGGGACACTGCCCTCCTGCACTGTAACTCTGGAGTTGGTGGTGGAGAACCCGCTGGAGCTGTTCAGCGCGGAAGTGGTGATCCAGGACATCAACGACAATAATCCCGCTTTTCCCACCGGGGAAATGAAATTGGAGATTAGCGAGGCCATGGCGCCAGGGACGCGCTTTCCGCTCGAGAGCGCGCACGATCCCGATGTGGGAAGCAACTCTTTACAAACCTACGAGCTGAGCCACAATGAGTACTTTGCGCTTCGCGTGCAGACGAGGGAAGACAGCACCAAGTACGCAGAGCTGGTACTGGAACGCGCCCTGGACCGGGAACAAGAGCAGAGTCTCCAGTTGGTGTTGACCGCGTTGGACGGAGGAACCCCGGCTCGCTCCGCCAGCCTGCCTATTCGCATCACCGTGCTAGACGCGAATGACAATGCGCCCGCCTTCAACCAGTCCTTGTACCGGGCGCGCGTCTTGGAGGATGCACCCCCCGGCACTCGCGTGGCGCAAGTGCGTGCGACAGACTTAGATGAAGGCCCCAATGGAGAAATCGTCTACTCCTTCGGCAGCCACAACCGCGCTGGCGTGCGAGAACTCTTTGCCTTAGACCTTGTAACCGGGGTGCTGACAATCAAAGGCCGCCTGGATTTTGAAGACACAAAACTCCACGAAATTTATATCCAGGCCAAAGACAAGGGCTCCAATCCCGAAGGAGCACATTGCAAAGTATTGGTAGAGGTTGTAGACGTGAATGACAATGCCCCGGAAATCGCAGTCACATCCGTGTACAGCCCAGTCCCCGAGGATGCCCCTCTGGGGACTGTCATCGCTCTTCTCAGTGTGACTGATCTGGATGCTGGCGAGAACGGGCTCGTAACTTGTGAAGTTCCACCGGGTCTCCCCTTCACCCTTATTTCTTCCCTCAAGAATTATTTCACTTTGAAAACCAGTGCCATTCTAGATCGGGAGACTGTGCCAGAATACAACCTCAGCATCACGGCTCGAGATGCGGGGTCGCCTTCTCTATCAGCCCTTACCACAGTGCGTGTCCAAGTGTCCGACATCAACGACAACCCTCCGCAATCTTCCCAATCTTCCTACGACGTTTATGTGGAGGAAAATAATCTCCCTGGAGTCCCCATACTAAACCTAAGTGTCTGGGACCCCGATGCCCCACAAAATGCCCGCCTTTCCTTCTTTCTGTTGGAGCCAGGAACTGAAACCGGGCTAGTAGGTCGCTATTTCACCATAAATCGTGACAGTGGAGTCTTGTCATCTTTAGTGTCCCTGGACTATGAGGATCAGAGGGAGTTTGAATTAACAGCTCATGTCAGTGACGGGGGCACCCCAGTCCTGGCCACCAACATCAGCGTGAACATATTTGTCACTGATCGCAATGACAATGCCCCTCAAGTCCTATACCCTCGGCCTGGCCAGACTTCCGTGGAGATGCTGCCTCGAGGTACAGCTGTAGGTCACGTGGTCTCGCGGGTGGTAGGTTGGGATGCGGATGCGGGGCACAACGCCTGGCTCTCCTACAGCCTCCTGGGAGCTCACAACCACAGCCTTTTTGCGGTGGGGCTTCACACAGGTCAAGTCAGCACTACTCGGCCTGTCCAAGACACAGATTCACCCAGGCAGACCCTCACAGTCTTGATCACAGACAATGGAGAACCATCTCTGTCCACCACTGCTACCCTAACTGTATCTGTGACCGAGGAATCTCCAGAAGCCCGGGCCGAGTTCCCCTCTGGCAGTGATCCCCAGGAACAGAATAAAAATCTCACCTTTTATCTACTACTTTCTTTAATCCTAGTTTCTGTGGGTTTTGCAGCCACAGTATTGGGAGTGATCGTATTCAAAGTTTACAAGTGGAAGCAATCCAGGGACCTATACCGAGCGCCGGCGAGCTCTTTGTACAGAACACCAGGGCCCTCTCTGCACGCGGATGCGGTTCGCGGGGGCCTCCTGTCACCGCACCTTTACCATCAGGTGTACCTCACCACAGACTCGCGCCGCAGCGACCCGCTGCTGAAGAAACCTGGCGCCGCCAGCCCACTGGCCAGCCGCCAGAACACGCTGAGGAGCTGCGATCCGGTGTTCTATAGGCAGGTGCTGGGTGCAGAGAGCGCCCCTCCTGGACAGGTAAGGCTTAGCCGCTCATCCCTGGAATGTTTAACGCTTTTTGATTCCTGCACCTTGTTCAGAAAAGTGTGGAGCTATTCTTTGTTTAATGATAGAGGTGTTTTTCTGATCATTCATACACAGTGTCACCTAGTCCTTCCTAGATCAAGCTTAATGGTTTGCTAGCGTGCGCTCTGCAGTCTTATTTCAAGGTGAAATTACTTGACCTATCTGTGGGCCCAGTTCATACCCTCAGCATTCACCATCACATCTACTCAGTCTTGCTGAGATTGACTTGAACTCTGACCCACGATCTCTGCATTCAGAGCTTAGCCTGGTATCACTTATTCTTACAAACAATCCACTGGCTGGATACCTCTACCCAATGACAGGTGGTGGAGCATTGGAAACTGCTCTTTTTTTTTTTTTTTTTTTCAGGACTGGGGTTCAAACTCACTACCTTGCACTTGCCAGGCAGGCACTTGTGCCACGGAGCTATCTCCCCAGCCCTTGGAAACTGCCTTTTTCAACTACCTTCCAAATGACTTTTCCATCTACATTAAAATTAATGGGGTTTTATAACTTTCCTTAACAGATCCTGTTTCTTTTTCTCAGATAATTTCATTGCTAGGAAATAAAATTCTAACATTTAGAAAATATATTTGAAGCACATAGCTGGAAATACTGGCCCATTACTTATCAAATATTTTATTGTTTTTATAGTAATGCATGAGCATTGTAGAGAATTTGGGAGATATAGAAAAATATAAAGAAAAGATAAAACTGTAATCCCCAAGCCCAGAGACAACCACCTTAATTATAAGAAGTAAAAATTTATTTTGAAAATAAATCTAGCAAACCTAAAAGAATATAAAATACAAATGTGCCTCTAGCATTATTCTTGATCTTTCCAGCATTGTTTTTTCTTTGCACATATTAAAGATCAATAAATTTCTTTCCTTTGCAAAGTAAAGAATTAACTTATTCAGAGTGGCAAGCTGGTGACCACAAGGCCTTTGTCTTTGACAGAAACCTGCCCATACTCTCAGTGGTGGGGGAACCAGTGTTATTTTGTTACTAAGTACACTGCTGCTATCAAATCTTGGATTTAGTAGTTATACACATGAGGCTGTGCCACCTACCAGCTGCAAGTCCTTGACCAAGTTGTTCAATATCCTTTTTAGGCCTTTTTCATTTGCAAAAAGGACCTACTATGGATATTACAAGACTAATGCCCAATATACTGTATGCAGTGGCATTGGTATAGTGTCTGGTATATAATAACTGCTAAAAATGATTACTTATCACTCTTTTTTATACTTATTCTCCAAATCAGATTCCTAAACACACTTTGGAAGTGAGAAAGTTTAAAGATTACATTTAAAGCACAATTTCTTGGGACCAGGGAGGTAGCTGAGGGGCACAAGTGCCTGCCTGGCAAGTGCAATGTCCTGAGTTCGATCTCCGATTCCACAAAAAAAAAAAAGTACAATTTCTTGGTGTGGAACTCAGGCATCAATGGTTTTCCAACACTGCCCTAGAACTTACCAGTTCTTCATTTAGCATATTTGTGAAGCCAAGTGTCATATGGGTATGTACAGTAACAAGAACCAGTCTTACGGAGCCAAGACCAGCTTTTAATAGAATATAATGTCAGTTCCCAACTGTAAAATATTGTACAAAATAGCCCTAGAAGAGCATTGTAAGGAACACATAAAATGGAATATTTTTTTTGAGAGACCAGGGTTCGAACTTACAACCTTGCACTTGCCAGGCAGGCACTTGTGCCATGGAGCTATCTCCCCAGCCCCTTAAAATGGATTTTTTTTTTAAATGGAATTTTAGTCATCTATAGGGAAAATCTTCCTACTTTTGGTACCTGGGTATTTGTTTTTCAACATTTAGGGCTGGGTAGCCAAGTGTGGTGATGCATGCCTATAATCCCAGCTATCAAGAGGCTGAGTTGGTAGGCTTGCCTCAAGTTCAAAGCCAGTCTGGGCTGTATAGAAAGCTCAAGGCCAGCCCGGATTATAGAGTGATACCTTGTCTCACCTGCCCCAACCCAAACAGAGATGGGCAATGGAAATTTGGTTTCTTTTTGGTATGACAAAAATTTTATGATTAGATAATGATGATAATTACATCAATTTAATACAGGTAAATGTACTAAAATCCACTTTAAATAGGTAAATCGTGAGTTCTATGTTATGTCAATTATATCTCAAGAAAGCTGTTAAAAAGTCTAGAGAAGGAAGAATCACAAGTTGGCATAAAAAGATTAAGGCAAGGGGGCTGGGGAGATAGCTTAGTAGAATAAGCATTTGCCTAGCAAGCGCAGGGTCCTGAGTTCAATCTCCAGTACTGAAAAAAAAAAAGTCAAAATTATATAAAATTAAGGCTTTATGGTGCTCAGATTCTAGTAAAACACACCATACTCGTTTTAGTGTGAACTTGCTAATATTAAATACAGTACTTGTGCTGGGGAAATAGCTCAGCGGTCTAAGCACCTGCCTGGCAAGTACAAAGACCTGAGTTCAATCCCCAGTACTACACACCATACAGGCCCTGAAACCAGGCATAGTGGTACACACCTGTAATCTCAGTGCTAGAGAGGCTGAGACAGGAGGATCATTACAAGTCTGAACTACATAATGAGATCCTGTATCCAATCAGTCAATAAATTTTTAAAAAATCATTCAGAAAAAATAAAATAAATGCAGTACTGCACACACTCATTGTTGAGGTTTAGACAAGTCTCTTATCATTTCTCGGCCTTTTGGCTAACATCAAGTGTAGACAAGTCTCTTAACCTCTCTGAACTCTAGTTTTCTCACCTATAAGGTAAAGACAATACCTACTTTGCAAATATTTAATAAATTTTTGTTGATCTGATATATGACGATATACATCATTTTTTGGTATCCCTATGTGCTAGACGCTGAAAGATCAAAAGACACTGTCTGGCCTGATGGCACACAGAGTACCATAGGAGACAGATATGCAGAAGATGATGGTGATGCACATTATGCAAAACAGTGGGCACAAGGGGCTGGGAAGATAGCTCAGTGGAATAAACACTTGTCTGGCAAGCACAAGGGCCTTAGTTCAATCCCTGGTCCTACCAAAAAAACCCAAAAAACAAAAGCAAAAAAACAACAGTGGGCACAGTAGAGAATAAATATCTGAATCAATCTAGGGAATCAGTAAGACATCACTGAGGAGGTAATCTTGCTGGAGCTAAGAGTTAAAGGTTTGAGTAGTAGCTTGTCAAATAGTAAAATGACAAGAAAGACCAGACAATTATAGGAAATTCCATATGGGGGGACAAGGGTGTTTTATTATTGCTGAACCTTAAACATGTGTATGTGTATGTGTAACATAGTCTTTGCAAAACATGAGGTGAAGCAAGTAGGTAAGAGTTAGATTCTAAATTACTTTTTTTTTCTAAATCACTTTTATACTGTGGCAGGAACTTGTATTTTATCCCATATATATGGTAGTCATTGCAGAATTTTAAGCTGGCATGTATATGATGTCATCAGAATCTTTTCATTTGTTTTAGAAAGATTATTCTGACAGCCACTAATAAAATGGATTGGGACTTTATCACTGGAGACAGCATACAGTTAGAAAGTTATTGCAAAATGTGAGAAAATTGATAAATGCTTGACCTAACAGCTGCAGTGTAAATGAGAGAGAGAGATGATCTTAATAAAATCATTAGGGCTTGTTGATTGACATGATATAGGAAATAAGGGACAAGGATGAGTCAGAATGGCCCCCTGGGATTTTGATTAAAGCATCTCGGTGAACGACGGCATACTGAGATAATAAATACTGGTGTAAACATCTTGATAGGTTAGGCTGATTTCTACTCCCTTCATGGTTTGAGGGTCTTTGGGGAAAGTTGTTTAGTTTGTTTTATGTAAAAACACAGGAATGCTAAATCCCTCCCTTGAGACTAGAATTTTAGTTGCTAGCTTTGCCACAGTGAAAAGGATATTCCTGGGCTGGCGAGATAGCTCAGTGGTCTAAAGTGCCTGCTTCAGCAACCACAGGGACCGTAGTTCGATCCAGCACCACGTGCTGCACCAGCCCCACCCCCTGGGCAGGTTGAGCCAGCCATAACATACATAAATAAAGTTTAAAAAAAAAAAGATATTCCTGAAATCAAGGTTGAGAGAAAACCAGGGTGGGGGAAGGATAAGAACATCACTTTTTGCTGCTTGTTTTGGCAAACAGTGGATGAATTAATACCTGTTATGTCCAGAACAGCCTGTATTTTTCTCTTTCTCTGTGCTGGCGTGTTTGCCATTCAGATTATAGCGCACAGTTACCTATCATGTACAGTGTGCCGTCTCTGTGCTCGTGTGAGATAGTAGCCTGGCTGCCAGGATGTCTGGAAAGCGGTGGGGGAGGGGGAGGTCAAGTCTGTAGCTGGGAGAAGTCCCCAGGGGCTAAGTGAAAGCTAGCTCTTTTGAAATGGTCTCTGTTGGTAATTAACAACATATCAAGAATACCACGGTGTCAAATAAAGAGGATTTGTAGGCACAATGCTGTTGGTAGCTGATCCTAATCTTATTCAAGAAAGCTGTTAACTCTCTGAACATTAGCATTCTGCCAGGTAATGAGATCTAGTCCTTGGCACCTCCTAGACACACTGATTCTTGCAGATTTGAACCTCTTTCTGGCTTCCACCACCCTGGTTCCATTCTGTCTTTGAATTCAATGAATAGTAATTTAGTGTATCACTAGCAAATGTCTGAATAATAGAGGGCTGGTTTTGTTGTGCCTCCTGTTAACAATGAAAATGTGCGCTGCATAAATTTAACGGGCTACATCAGTGTGTAAGGCTTTTTTTTTTTTTTTTTTTTTTCAGAGATGCATAAGCTTCTGAATAATCCGCAGAGGGGCAGTTTTGAGTAGATGACAGTACCTCTTATTAGCTGTTGCTTGAATACAGTCAGACAGACAAAATCTACTCCTTGAAAATATTGGTTCATGACAACATTGGCTTGAGCAAAGTGACCAGTCTCGAATGGCTGCGCTCTTTCTGGGCGGCAGGTTGCTAGGGCTGTCGCTGTTTTCCCCGCCGAAAAAGGGGCGGGGTGAGTTGATATGTTAGAAAAAAAAAAAAAATGTAGTCTGCCTCTCTACAGAGGTAATGATTCGTGGGAAGAAATGCCGTTGAGCCTTAGGATGGTGACGATAGGTTGAGGTTTTATTTTATTTTATTATTTTGGGTTTTTTCCCCCTTCTCAATTCTGCGACGCATTAACCCTGCTGCTATTGGGACGTTCTCTGCTCAGCCTATTGGCTGAGCCCAGGAGCCGCTGTCTGCCAATCGGGTGATGAAAGGCAGACAAATCTACCCCGCCACCAGCAAAAAACGGCGCGTAACCCTTGCGGCGCCGGCCCAGCCGCGCCAGAGCTGGCGCGGGGAAAGGTGTCTCCAGCTGCTGTGGCTGTTTGGGGCGGGTCGGCTTCTTCTGCTTCTAAGGACCAAATAGCGAGTTAGCGGGCTGCAGCAATGCTCGGCAAGGTGAGAAGCTGGGTAGAAATCTGGCGGGGGGCTACCCTTTTGTTCCTCTTTTGCCACCTGGGTTACGTTTGTGGGCAGATCCGCTACCCGGTCCCAGAGGAGTCACAGGAAGGGACTTTTGTAGGGAATGTCGCCCAAGATTTCCTGCTGGATACGGAGAGTCTCTCAGCTCGTAGGCTGCAGGTCGCTGGAGAGGTGAATCAAAGACACTTCCGTGTAGATTTGGACAGCGGAGCCCTGCTCATCAAGAATCCGATCGATCGAGAGGCACTGTGTGGGCTCAGTGCCAGCTGTATCGTGCCCCTGGAGTTTGTAACCGAAGGGCCTTTGGAGATGTACCGAGCCGAGGTAGAGATCGTAGATGTGAATGATCACGCCCCCCGATTTCCGCGGCAGCAGCTGGACTTGGAAATCGGAGAGGCAGCTCCTCCAGGACAGCGTTTCCCCTTGGAGAAGGCTCAGGATGCAGATGTGGGGAGCAATTCCATCAGCAGCTATAGACTGAGCTCCAATGAACACTTTGCGCTGGATGTCAAGAAGCGCAGCGACGGCAGCCTTGTCCCAGAGCTGCTACTGGAGAAGCCTTTGGATCGAGAGAAGCAATCGGACTACCGCCTGGTGCTGACTGCCGTGGATGGGGGGAACCCTCCGAGATCGGGCACTGCAGAGCTCCGGGTTTCAGTGCTGGACGTAAACGACAACGCCCCAGCCTTCCAGCAATCTAGCTACAGGATTAGTGTGTTGGAGAGCGCGCCAGCAGGAATGGTGCTCATCCAGCTCAATGCCTCTGACCCAGACCTGGGTCCTAGTGGTAACGTCACTTTTTCTTTCAGTGGTCACACCCCTGAACGTGTGCGAAACCTCTTTAGCCTGCACCCCACTACTGGAAAGCTTACCCTTCAGGGGCCCCTAGATTTTGAGAGTGAGAATTACTATGAATTTGATGTGCGGGCTCGAGATGGGGGTTCTCCAGCTATGGAGCAACATTGCAGCCTTCGGGTGGATCTGCTGGATGTAAATGACAACGCCCCCCACATCACTGTGACCTCAGAGCTTGGAACTCTTCCTGAAAGCGCAGAACCTGGCACAGTGGTGGCACTGATCAGTGTGCAGGACCCTGACTCTGGGTCAAACGGAGATGTGAGCCTTCGTATTCCTGACCACTTACCCTTTGCCCTCAAGTCTGCCTTCAGGAACCAGTTTTCCCTGGTGACCGCTGGGCCCTTGGATCGAGAGGCTAAATCCAGTTATGACATCATGGTCACTGCTTCTGACGCTGGGAACCCTCCTCTGAGTACCCACAGGACTGTTTTCCTCAATATTTCTGATGTGAATGACAACCCACCCTCTTTCTTCCAGAGGTCACATGAGGTGTTTGTTCCTGAGAACAATCGCCCAGGGGACCTGCTTTGCTCCCTTGCGGCCTCTGACCCTGACTCTGGCTTGAATGCACTTATCTCTTATTCTCTCTTAGAGCCCAGAAATCGAGATGTGTCAGCTTCCTCGTTCATCTCTCTGAACCCCCAGACAGGAGCTGTTCACGCTACTCGATCATTTGACTATGAGCAAACACAGACTCTGCAGTTTGAGGTACAGGCCCGGGACAGGGGCAGTCCCCCCCTCAGCAGCACTGTGACAGTTCGTCTATTTGTGCTGGACCTCAATGACAATGCCCCAGCTGTGCTTCGTCCTAGGGCCAGGCCTGGTTCTTTATGTCCCCAAGCACTGCCTCCATCAGTTGGCGCTGGTCACCTGGTCACAAAGGTGACGGCTGTGGACTTGGATTCAGGTTACAATGCTTGGGTTTCCTACCAACTCCTGGAGGCCCCAGATCCCAGCCTGTTTGCAGTCTCTCGATATGCTGGGGAGGTGCGGACAGCTGTTCCCATCCCAGCTGATCTCCCACCACAGAAGCTAGTCATTGTGGTGAAGGATAGCGGTAGCCCTCCACTCTCCACCTCTGTTACCCTCCTTGTGTCCTTAGAGGAAGACACTCATCCAGTTGTCCCTGATCTTCGAGAATCTTCAGCTCCCAGGGAAGGAGAATCCCGTCTGACCCTGTATTTGGCTGTGTCTCTTGTGGCAATTTGCTTCGTGTCCTTTGGCTCATTTGTGGCACTACTCTCCAAGTGTCTTCGTGGAGCTGCCTGTGGAGTGACATGCTTTCCTGCTGGCACCTGTGCCTGTCTCAGCAGATCTCGGAGGAGGGAGGGACTTCCTCCTTCCAATGGGATCCTCCGAATCCAGCTAGGGTCAGATGACCCTATCAAGTTTGTGGATGTGGGAGGCCACTCTCACGGCTGTACGCCCTTGGCTTCTGCACCCACTCGGAGTGATAGCTTCATGATGGTGAAATCACCCAGTGCACCTATGGCAGGGGAGCCTGTTCGCCCAAGCTGTCCACCCTCTGATCTTCTCTATGGGCTAGAGGTGAGACCTTTGCAGGCTCAGCCATTGCTTGAGTGTTGTTCTGATCCAGGCAGATGGCTGGACCATGTCCCAGCGAGTACTGGCCTCCTTGTACAAACCCATAGGGATATCACTGTCTTTGTGAATAATAACTACATGACAGATGCTGTGTTTTAAAAGTTTTGTGAATTAACCAGGAAGTTGTAACAGGTTACTACTTGGGAGTGGGTTATGGTCATTTTGGAGCATAAGGAATGAAAACAATTGATGATCAAGAACCAGGCAACTGTAAAAGCCTGCTGGTGGGATAGGGGAGCGTGCAAAGCTGGAGTGTACAGGAGCAGGACGTGCCAGGTAATCACCTAAAGCCAGAGCTGCTTTCTCTGCTCTTCCTCAATGAGGGAGTCAGAGTCTGAGGAGCCTTACTGCTAGCTTACAGTTTCCCATTGGGTTGAGGAGAGACTGAAATCTGCCTCTTGGTGCTGAGTACTCTCTGACCCACTATGAAAAGGTCTTTCTATGTGAAACACAACAGAAAGCAAAGCATAGTAGAATACAAATAAAGGTAAGAGTAGAAGTTTATGGTCCAGGGCTTTAGGCCTTCTGATCAAATCCCTGCAGGCATTGAACTAGATTGAAGCATTATCTCTTTGGGGGAAAAACCCCCAGTAAGTAATAATTACAATGTCAGAAAACTGATTTACTGTTAATGAACTCAGAGATATCCACTCTTTGATGGAGAGGCATCCATTCCACATTCTGGAGAGTGCAGGTCTCCTGAATCTGGCAAAAGTATAAAGTTTAGAGGCCATGCCTGACCACCTTCCTAGGTGTCCTAGGTAAGCCTCATAAGTGTCTCCCTTACCCACAAGGTATGACATGCATTCCATACCCTGAGTCAGGAATCTCAGAAAAGCTAAGTCTTGTAGTCATTAGCAGACACTGAGATTTTCCTCAAAGCATTGCTAGAGAGAGGGTCTTAACAAATCTTTTCTCTTACCCTGTCAGCATCTGGCAGGATAGGGGAGGGGAGGGGAGGAAGTATAAGGGCTTTGCTTCTCTCAGAAGGAAAAAGCTGTGTTAGTTCAAGCAAAGTAGTGGAAGCTTCTGAAGTCACGCAGGAAGTTGCTGGGACGGAACACGAAGAGTTGTGTAGCACTTTGTCTTCCCTGTTGAGCACCATCTGAGCTGTCAAACTTTGCTGCCAAGGGGGCTGAATCAACCTTCGGTGTGAAGTGAGTGGGGAGGTAGCAGGCTTCTGACACAGATTTTCAATGCCCGTTCCCAAGGTTTCCAGAGCTGAGGCGACTTTATAATTGGTTGAGAGCAGACTGACTTTTTGGCCAATCAAACTCAGAGACGAGGTGGGGGATCTGCTCTTCCCGCCCGCCTGCCTCTTCTCCAGCTCCCCAGCTCCACTCACATTTAACTCCCCTTCCCCCCACCCACCCCCGCCATTCGGTGACTAAGAACTGCTGCAGGCAGGCAAACCTCGGAGCAGTTTTTAAGAGACTGGAAGAAGGCATAAGAGATTTCAGCTGCTGTATTCCGAGCCCTGGGTCTACCTTGAAGACAGGACAGCAAAGAGTTACCCTCCAGGAAGGGACTTCTGGGTCATGGGGCTCCAGATATCCCCACAGCTCCCTGGGAAATGGCAAGTGCTGTGCATGTTGTCCTTGTGCTGCTGGGGCTGGGTGTCTGGGCAGCTTCACTACACAGTGGTGGAGGAGTCTGAGCCGGGAACGCTGGTGGGGAATGTTGCTCAGGATCTGGGCTTAAAGGTGACAGATCTGCTGAGCCGCCATCTGAGGTTGGGTTCAGAGGAGAATGGGCGCTATTTTTCCCTGAGCTTAATGAGTGGCGCTCTGGCAGTGAATCAAAAGATTGACCGAGAGAGCCTTTGTGGATCCAGCACCAGCTGCCTGCTGCCAGTGCAGGTGGTGACTGAACACCCCCTGGAGCTCATCCGTGTGGAGGTAGAGATCCTGGATCTCAATGACAACTCTCCGAGCTTTGCCACTCCTGAGCGAGTAATGCGCATCTCGGAATCTGCAGCACCTGGGGCACGGTTCCCACTGGATAGTGCCCAGGATCCAGATGTGGGCACCAACACTGTGAGCTTCTACACCCTAAGCCCCAGCAACCATTTCTCTTTGAATGTGAAGACTCTAAAAGATGGGAAGCTATTCCCAGAGCTGGTGCTGGAGCAGCAGCTGGATCGTGAGACTCAGGCAAAACATCAGCTGGTGCTCACAGCTGTGGATGGGGGTACCCCTGCCCGCTCAGGGACCAGCCTTATCTCCATCACTGTGCTGGACGTCAATGATAATGCTCCAGCCTTTCAGTCCTCAGTTCTCCGTGTGGGGCTCCCAGAGAATGCACCCATAGGCACACTGCTACTCCGCCTCAATGCCACGGATCCAGATGAAGGCACCAATGGCCAACTTAACTATTCTTTTGGAGATCACACATCTGAAGCAGTGAGGAATCTCTTTGGTCTGGACCCCAGCAGTGGAGCAATCCATGTGTTGGGTCCTGTAGACTTTGAGGAGTCAAATTTCTATGAAATTCATGCAAGGGCCAGAGACGAAGGACAGCCAGCCATGGAAGGCCACTGTGTGATTCAAGTGGATGTAGGAGATGCCAATGATAATGCTCCTGAGGTGCTACTGGCCTCTTTAGTCAACCCTGTTCTGGAGAGTACACCAGTGGGCACAGTCGTGGGATTATTTAACGTGCGGGACCGAGACTCAGGCAGAAATGGTGAGGTGAGCCTGGTTATCTTGCCAGAACTGCCTTTTCAAATTAAGCCTTCTGAGAATCACTACTCTCTACTCACCAGCCAGCCCCTGGACCGCGAGGCCACATCCCACTACATCATCAAGCTGCTGGCTAGCGATGCCGGCTCACCTCCCCTGCACACACACCTCATCATCAGGCTCAATGTTTCAGATGTTAATGACAACGCCCCCCACTTCACCCAGCAGCTCTACACTGCTTACATCCCAGAAAACCGGCCTCCAGGCTCCCTTCTCTGCACTGTGGCTGCCTCAGATCCAGATGCTGGGGATAATGCCCGCCTCACCTACTCCATTGTAGGGAGTCAGATGCAGGGGGCCCCTGCCTCCTCCTTTGTGTACATCAACCCTGAGGATGGCAGGGTGTTTGCCCAGCGTACCTTTGACTATGAATTGCTGCAGATGCTGCAGATCGTGGTGGGCGTTCGAGACTCTGGTTCCCCCCCACTACATGCCAATACATCTCTGCATGTGTTTGTCCTTGACCAGAATGATAATGCCCCAGCTGTGTTGCACCCACGGCCAGGCAGGGAGTTCTCAACGCCTCAGCGTCTCCCTCGCTCTGCTCCTCCTGGCTCCTTGGTCACCAAGGTGACAGCTGTGGATGCTGATGCAGGCCACAATGCATGGCTTTCTTATTCCCTGTTGCCACAATCCACGGCCCCAGGACTGTTTCTTGTGTCTGCACACACTGGTGAGGTGCGCACAGCCCGGTCCTTACTGGAAGATGACTCTGACACTCAGCAGGTGGTGGTCCTGGTGAGGGACAATGGTGACCCATCACTGTCCTCGACAGCCACAGTGTTGCTGGTTCTGGAAAATGAGGACCCTGAAGAAATGCCCAAGTCCAGCGACTTCCTCACACACCCTCCTGAGCGCTCAGACCTTACCCTTTACCTCATTGTGGCTCTGGCAACCGTCAGCCTCTTATCCTTGGTCACCTTCACCTTTCTGTCAGCAAAGTGCCTTCGGGGGCACGCAGCTGGGGACAGGGGTGGGGGACACTGCTGCAGGCACCAGGACTCCCCCTCCCGGGAGTTCTATAAGCAGTCCAGCCCTAACCTGCAGGTGAGCTCTGATGGCACGCTCAAGTACATGGAGGTGACGTTGCGGCCCACGGACTCGCAGAGCCATTGCTACAGGACGTGCTTCTCCCCAGCCTCCGACGGCAGTGACTTCACTTTCCTCAGGCCGCTGAGTGTGCAGCAGCCCTCAGCTCTGGCGCTGGAGCCAGAGGTCTTCTGTTCCCGCGCAAATACGCTGCGGGAGCGGAGCCAGGTGAGGGCTGGGCTCCACCAAGGGCGTTCCCTGGGGGCGGTATTGGAGAAGCCGCCTGTGTGCCTAAGGGACCTGGACTCCACATTCCTTCTCCCAGGCGGCTCAGCTGCTGGCTGCACTCAGCTGCTCAATCCTGTGGACTGATTGAGCCAATGAGAGGCATGGTTGGGCCCACTAGGGGCCTGGGTGGGAAGAGCAAAATGGGACCCAAGCTCCGGCCCTCTTGTGCCCAAAAAAAGCAGAGAGGACCTCTGAGCCCCTATGAATTTTTAGTGATTTCAGTGAGGTCTGGAGCATTGGCTGTCAAAGACTTAACCTGCCAGCCTCCTCCTGCAGGCTCCGCTGCTCCGTAGGTCTGGTTCCTCTTTAGTTCCCCAGTGCTCTGTCACCCAGAACCTTCCCTATCCTGCTTCTCCCAGCCATGTCTGTCAACAGCTCCAACAGGGTGCAGGGCTGGTGACCCCCTGCAATCCCTGCAAGCCACACCCAGGACCCCAAACTGCCTATCTGCTCCTTCACCTTACCCGCACCATACGGCACACCAACACACAGGCACACCAGGGCCACAGCCAAGGTCACAGGGCTGTCCCCAGGCCACTCAGAGCTTGCCTCCAGCACTGACAGAGGCATTGGGGTTGATGCCTAGGTGAGGGGCAAGGGTCCTGGTACCCCATAGGCTGGCATGGACACCGAAGCCTCCTCCTAACCCTCCAACTGGCACCCAGGCTGCAGTCTGCCTCCTCTGAGCTGGCCTGAGCCTTTTGTGGGCTCCTAAACTACAAACGTGACTCTAGGTCCTGGAGTGAGTGGGATTACAGGACTCTTGGACCAGTGTTGCTTCTGGGCCTGGGGCTCAGTACTGAGGCCAGAGCTCCAATACACTAGAGGCCTTGGCCAAGCAGGCAGATGGATGGAGCTGTTTTGGCCCAAGGTGTGGGGACTGTGGGGGCTCCAGCCAGAGATTAGGTCTCTATAGACAGGAAACTCCTTCTTCTCCAGCACAAAGTGGGTGCTGCAGGTTCTGGATGTTTCTAAATAGGCTTTCAGCAGATGACCACAGCTTGCTCAGTCTTCTAGGGTCAGGGCTTTGAGGAAAACCAAAATGTCTGAGACTGTACTGGCTAAGCCCAACACTCTGGGAGGCTGAGGCAGAAGGATGATCAGTTTGAGTCCAACCTGGCTAACTTAGAT